>PDGT01000021.1:4498767-4653007 GCA_003671415.1 Megathymus violae
TGTATCTAAAAATTGTACCATCCATCTTTATGAAAGTCAAACATGGAAAGTTAATTTACCTCGTGTTTAGAGACCGTCCGCTTGAAGAACTTGTGGAATCTGGTGGAAAGTCCCCACACGACTCCATTGTCGCGCTCCACCCACCTCACCTCTGCGCAGAACTGCAGCTTCTCAGGGTCCTGGGCTAATACCCTGAAAGATATTGTGATGTTAAAAAAGCAAAAAATTCTTTGAATGTCGTAAACGAAATATGTGAAACTTTAAAGAAATAAACTTTCAGCTACGCAAAGTGTCCAATAAAACGCCAACCACACTTTGCTGTCTGCCCTGTTCGGTAAGAAGAGTATAATTGCAAGTGGAAAAAAAAAAACAAAAGAAATCGAAAACATAAGGCTTAATGTTTACAATTAATACAAGTATATCTGTATATAATAGATATGAGTTGACATCAACGTTCTATTTGAGGCTGACTAACCGTCCATTATTTTAAATGTTCTATTAAATAGATGGCCAACACGTTTCCTTGCTTTTTCCACGTTTTAAATTATACATATACAAATTATGATATTACGACCAGATTGCTATCTATGGTTTTGCTATGATTTACAAGTTATGTAATGAAGTATAAACTTACTTATGTACGTTGGTGAGAGGGTTCCAAGACGCAATTGCAGTCTCGGTCATGGGGCTGAAGATAATGTTGTCGTCCCGGGGGTCGACAGCAAGGCCTAGGCCTTGCGAGGACTTACGGCCCACCAGGTTGATCGGCAAGTCTGTACCCTCAGCCGGAGGACCAGATGCAAGTACAGCCGTTGACACACTGAATATTCTGAAACATAACATAACTTTTTTCAGTAAATGACGAAGATGCTAAAGGGATAAATAAAATTCTAAATCTACACTAATCAAACTGAAGGTTGCAAATAATTAATTAAAGATTTAGAATGTTAATTAAAACCTATTATTTATAGATTTTTATTATTTGTTACTTCAGACCTACCTATCTGTAGCCAGTGGCTGGTAGTAGAGGAGACCTTGCGCGGGGGAGTGCGCCAGGCCAACCACGCCATCCATAAGAGTGAAACGTTCACCGCCGATATCATATTCCCCGAGATCAGGATCTGGGTACATGGAGGCGTGAGTGACACGCCACGCGTTGTCCCGTTGAGCGTCGTAAACAATGATACCTGAAAATAATGATGAAGAATGTTGATTTGTGAATGATGAAACAATGTTTATGTATACCACAATGATACGTCATAATTTATTTGAATATGTAATTACTTAGAAGTTAAAATATGAACTTTTCGATTGAAATTTCGTTTCCTTCTACATTTTAAGTTAAGTTTTAAGACCTAAACTTAAATATCAAATCTTACGGAAAAATGGATCTAAGTCGGAAACATTTCAGCGCGATGATTTTTTACAACTTCAAATGTAATTAAAAACCGAACAAGCAATCATAGTGGACTTCAAATGAAAAGTGATTTTTCCAAAAGCCATATGTCCACGAAAACCAAATTTCCAATAAAGCTAACTTTCTGTGAGAGATACAAAGGTTGTATTTTAATTTTTGAAAGCAGTAAACATCAGTGTGCATTATAATTTCTGAATATATGGCATTAAAAATATACATATATTCTTATATTCTTATAGTCTTTTATAGGAAATATGCCCCTTTGGTACACATCGATTTGGATGAACTTCTTGTAAAATTCAGAACTAGTAGGTTACGTAAATATACATATAGGAGACTACTCATAGGCATACCGTAGCAGAGGCCTGTGTCCAGCAATGGACCGAAGCGGCCACATGGCGGTGACAAATAAAACTTAAACAAATGCAACCCCTGTGTTACTATGCATGAAATTTCCAAACATAATGCATTCAAATTCACTTAAAATATGTTGTTTTCTTTTACTAATTTTATCTGAATAGGAAATATGTCGTTTTGTTTATTTTCACACTGCCGGTCTACCTACGTGTTGAATTGTGCCAGTTTGTTTGAAATTTTTCTATCGATGCGCCTTTTACTATATGAAAGAAGACGTTCTGAACGAATTGTCTGCCAGTTCAAGTTGCGATTTTGACTAAACTTCGCAATTCCGTCAATATCTACATCAAGGTAAAACATGGACATAATTTGAAAAATTACTCCTCAAATAGCATTTATTATTTATTTCTTAGTATCGAGTATAACTAGGATAAAGATGGGAAAATTAATGATCGCCCTTTTATGTCTATTACAGAAAGAAACGTGCCAAACAGTGAAATTTTATTTTAAAATATTAGGCGAAATACGTGTGAATGGGTCGAAAAGAGTTCGCATGAGGAGGACAGTTTCGCGTCGGGTGCACAGCCTCAGCGATTCTTAGAAGCAAGGTATAATAACGTAAGCATGTTTACTAATTTTGATGCAGGCTCGTATCAGCTTATTTACGAATTTATACGGGTGCAACATAATCTTACATTTTGAATAAACTCAAGAAACTTAGCGCCAGGCGACGGTATCACTATTTCAAAATGAATCAACCCTTACAACCACAAAGTGAAATCATCGAAAAGTGACGATTTCGATTTTGATCAAATGATTACTCTAAAGTGGTATCCGTTGTAAATTCCGTAAAAAATAGCATTAATGCCAATGGGTATTTTAAAAGGAGTGTCTGAGGTTTACTGGAAATATTGTTAAAAATCGGTATCGATGCATGAAACTTTGCAATGATGGCAGCTCTTTTTGCTTGGTTGAAACGGCCGGACTAAGTACAATAACTAGAGCCATATACATGTTCAAGACTTACAGATACGCACCACTTTATGGAAAATCATCCATACAAGTCAATAAAATCCCCATTTTCAATTAGTACACAATCTGAATGGCAAATGTTAACAGTATTCCAGAAACTATTCTCACTGGTGAATGGTGGTGTCAACTACACCACTTGTTCTTACTAAACGACATTTGTTTATCATCCAATGTATTAAATTATGCGTTCGAGGCTCTACCTAGTGTATGTACTGTGTAAGAAAAATATTACCATATAGTATTTCAAGGCGATGACTGTGTCAGATTTATATCGTGATGCAACCTGTCCAAATAACCATATGCTGTAAAATTTATCATAAATCGACTATATGTAAAAGATCTCTTGGTCGCTAAACCTGTTTTAGTAAACATTCTTTTTTTTACGGTGCCTAACTTCTAAGCACGTAATATACCATTAGTATATTATATATGAACCTTGTTTTACGATGCAGATATGCACAATTCATTGAAACAAATATTCAAAGATGTTAATATATATTTAGTTTACTTCTGAGAACATTACCATAAATACTCGTAAACCATTTACCGGTCATTTCTGCTACATCATTCCTGACCCTGTTTCCTCTTTAATGGTCATATAAAAATTTGAAAAAAATTAAACTCCCTAGTAACTAAAACTAGCTTCTATCAATAGCATAGGTATATTTTACTGTCATGCAATCATAATACAAATATCAATGCAATGTCACTGTTACTTGCAAAATTAAGAAACTGACGTGTAAAAAAACTAGACTGCAATTTAATGAAGCGTTAAGTTAGGTATACTTGTATATTATATGTACATAAAATACTAACAAAATAATTTTACTATTTATTGTCTATTCAGTGTTCAAATAAATATCTGGAACTTACATAAATCAATATGAAGGAAATGTTTCACTTCAAATTCATTTGTTCTTAAATTTACAGAACTGTCACTGGTGAAGATTTGAAAATTGGTGAAATTTGAAACTGGTGAAGAAGAAATTGTTCTCTGCTTATCCAAATTAGTATTTTAAAGTAGATAGATAGACACGGCGACACAGTTTATACATATAATAATCAATCGCATCCAGTTTCGTCAATAGTCTCATAGGAATTAACTTTCATATTTGTGGCTACTGGTTGCTCATGGTTATGTTTACAACCCCAGAAAGACGGTAATTTGACGTTGTTAAAATTTGCCGTGTATATGAAAAAACTTAACCTGTCTGATATATTTACCCCCGGGACCAGTACGTTACAATTTATTAAATAAATATCATCCGTAAATCGTAACATCTCCCGAGAGGTATGAGGATTTCCTTTGAAAATTTCTTCCCGATAACGAAAAGTTAAGATAGAGAAAACAAAAACTACAACTTCTCAGTTTCACATAACAATAACCAAGTTACATCAATTGCTGTTTATCGCAGTTAAGATGTCTTACGTAATATTTAGAGAAAGCTAAGTTCCATGGGCGCGCTCAGAAGAATCCAGACCGCAAACCACGCAAGTACACATTCATTTGTCATACGCAAAAGTGTGTCACGGACATGACAATTACAAACTCTAGAACTTCGAGGGTGATAATAAAAACGACAACAAATGTGAGTCCGACCGGAACGTTCTCATAGTTTTTCTAAAATGATATTTCATCAAATATCCCAGCATTATGCAAATAATTCTGTTTCACGCCACACTAACATATGTATCTACATAGCAAATTAATATGAATGAGAATTTCCAGCTAACAAACAATATGTACACAATATTAATTATAGTGCTTAGTGCTTAGTGGTTTGAACTTGTAAATATCCTGTGCCTGGCCTGGGCTCGCACTGAGCATGTATGTATAATTTCTGTATCGTTTTTCTAACATATATACGAAATACAAATTAATAATTATTTGCAGTGAAGGAAAAATAGGAGGAAACGAGTAATAGAGTTGTGTTAAATACTAATAAAATACAGGTTAAAATTAAAGGCTTACCTCTCACTGATTGGTATTGTAATTACTTGTATTATTATAACTATTCTTATAGCATGTTGTTTTTCTTCTTGCCAGTCGTATCTTCATTACTGAAGCTCGTGCTTGCTCTGATAGTTCCTTATGCAATTGTTCCGTTGTTGTGTCCTAGGAGACCGATCCTCGGCATGTCAAATGTATTCGGTGATAAGAATTTCAGTCACCTCCCTTATCTGGTCAGACCATCTGGTTTGCGATCTCCAACGTGGTCTTTTACCTTTTATTTTGCCAGTGATGATAAGTTTTTCGAGGCAATCCTGCTCACGACAAGCTATATGGCCAATGTAGGAAAGTATTCTCCGTAGGCAGATGGTCGATAAACTCGTTTGCACTTTCAGCTCGGTTAACAGACTTGTTTGTCCGCTTAGGTATCCACGAAATTCAGAGAATCCTACGACGATACTACATTTCGAAGGCATCAATCTTTCGCCTTCCTTTGCCCCAAGTGTCCAAGTCTCCGCGCCATAAAGTAATACTGAGAAGACCAGTGTTCTGACAAGTCGTACTTTGGTAGACCTCGATATGTTCCGATCCCGCCAGACTTTGGTGAGAGTTGTCATTGCACCTTTCGACATCTGGATTTTTTCTCCCTACTTCCAATTCGCACCCCCCTTGGTCACTTATCATTGATACCACATAAACAAAAAGGTTGAAGATCTTGTAAGCTTGAAGACTAGCTCGGTGCGTTAGTTTGTTGCCCCTATCGATTATCATTAACTTCGTTTTGGACCTGTTGATAGTAAGACCGAAGTTCAGATTTGTAGTGTATGTGTTTGAAATTTTACGCGCTCCTTAGCGTTCATGCCGCAAAAGCATGGCCGGCAGGGTCGCCATGAGGCGTTCGAGGCGCGAGGGGGGGAAAGGAAATAAAGAAAATACGTGACTGCACTTGTTGGTATCCGGTTTACTACTGCACTCCTATAGTCATACAATTTACCTTTATAATATGTTCAAACACATACACTACAGATTCTCAAGCTCGACTCTTTGTATTAATTCAATCATTTCGTTCTCTGTAGATGTAAACAAGATAGTGTCATCAACGTAACGCAGGTTGTTGATTTTTTGGTCTCAATTGTTATTCCCCCGGTCCAATTCTCTAGTGCGCATCTCATTATATATTCCCCGTAGACGTTGAAGAGAATCGGTGAAAGGTTACAACCTTGGCGAATAATTATATCATTAGCACTTATGTACATATTAAATATTACAATATTAAATATTTATATTATTGGCAGTAATTTTTTTGAAAAAAATATCCATTAATTGCGTGATAAACCTACCTACTTTAAAAATAACTGAAGTTGTTTGGTAAGTGCCGTATATATTCAATGTTTATACAATACTTTGTATACGTCTATTATATGCCATCAACGATAATATTCCTACATTAAATTTTGTACATAGTTACGCTTATTATATATCTATTTATTTCCGACAGAATCCTCTTCTAGTATTGCATAGTATTAGATTGCAAATTTATTAGTATTATAGTATTAGATTATTATATTAGATTAGATTAGATTATTATAGTATTAGATTAAGTGCAACATTTTGCGAATGGTTTTAACAGTATACATAAATAATACAATTTTGGATTGAATTTGAGCCAACTTTTGATTTATAATGTTGAAGTTCGTACAAAATATCTTAGTTTATTTATTAATTTTTTAAATAATCAAAACCTTACTATGACAAATTAGGTTATCACTCGTAAGAATAGTCTCGTAATCTAGTTTGACTCGTAATCTCGTCAAACGACATTACGTATTCATAATATCAGGTGACATAGAAACTTTTGATTTCATCTACGAGTAAGATTGTCTGTACGTGAGATACGTGTCATATAGGTAATGCAGTTCACATATGGAGTGTAAATGTCTATTTTGTGGCAGAATGACGTCGGCGTGAAATACTGTCGTAAATACCAAACTACATGGCACGTCCAAATATAATAGTGACCATGCCATGAAATGTTTACTGAGACGCACGATTGATTTAGACTTCTGCTGTTTTTACAAATTGGAATGGCATGATGTGTCCCTACCTGAATTTTTACAAAAACTGTGTGAATACCCAAATAATTGCCCGCATCAATCGATATTATACTCGAATTGTCGTATATCGTTAATCTAGTGTCAAACAAACGCGGTTTGGATGTATATAAACTGGTTTGTAGGTGCTTCGTTAATACATACCTTTTCTTTGTAAAAAATCGGCAAACGAGCATACAGATTTCCGGTAATAAGTAGTCACCATCGTTCATGGACTCAATGTGAACGCATCAACGATGTGTTAATAGCCATGATAAAGTTAAAAAGTTGCTTACTACTGGCTCACCAATTATGCGCCTATTTAATTTAACTGAGCAAATTTTAGCTCATAGCCAGTTGCGGTATCAATTATTTCTGATAAGAAAAAGATATTTGTTTTTTATTTGTTATGTTTATGTAAGACTTTATCATATAAAAACGAAATTGTGGGCACGGTATGTAGTAAAAAGGTCTATTTATCTGGATCTTAACCAGATTTAAATGAAAGGTGTAAAATTAAAGTATGTTGCGTAGGTAAATATCAAGGTTTTATTGAACACCAGGTCTGAATAACGGACTGCGCGTCTTTATTGCTTACTAGCTGTGCCCTGCGCATTCACCCGCGTATAGCTTAAAAAAATGACCAAGAGCAAACATAGTATTTTAATATATATAACATTTTTAATTTTATTTGCATGGGATTTAAGTATGTACCCGGTATGTAATACCCGGGTGAAAATAACGCAACATACAATTGGCTATGAGAAAAACAGCATTCCAGTAAATCTATTCCGACATACTCAAATGTTGCTTGATTTATTGCTGTGCTTTGTTTATTATAAATGCAAACGTTATCTGCACAGGAAATTGTATAGTTTTAAAACTAAAAGTTAATCTGTGGGTATCGTCGGAATTTGAGGTATCAGTACTGTTTGCCCTACTGCTGGTACAGTCAAAACTAAAGCAACTATGATATTGCTTCGGAGAAATATTTAAAGTCTATTGCTATTACATAAACTTGGTTATTTCAAATTTCGAATAAATTATTTGACCCACAATGCCTTAGTGGAACCCACATTAAGGAATAAAATTACTGTTTTACTCTCTATATAAGAGCAACCTGTATAAATAAACTGCCTTATGTATCTTTGTATTTACATCCATCAGTCAATAGCTTGTTGAGAATACTATTAAGATACATCGTGATTATTTTTTCCCGTCCTTCAACTAAGCATGCAACAATGCTTTTAAAATTAGTAACTATATTTTATACTTGAAGCATCTACAGATATTTAGTACAATAAAAGTTAATTCCATATACATATTTTACCTCGACATTTATAATCTTATAAGTTTAGAATGTTACATAACAACGCATAACACAGGTGATTTCTTGATGAAACATAAACCTGTGCATAACCTAACCTAACCTAAACCACTTTTCACATGCGTTTGGCATACTTAATCCATAACCAACAAGCCGTGGGAACTCATAACTAGATACAGTTGTTACGCAAATAACGATTGTACTTATAGTAAAACACCAGTAAAATTAGTTGGTTTACTTTGCGGAATTCATTGTTACTAATTATTAAATATTTATCTAAGTTGCAAATCGAATATATTTTTGTATTATAAATATTATGATTCAATGTTAAAATAATAAAAGTATATGCGAACGTGACAGTAAATGCTTATTAGTAAATGCTTCACCTCGAAACAGATCATCATGAGATTAAATGAAGTCTACGATGTTTGCTCACAAAGCCCACTTACCTTTATTTATTCATACTTTTATTAATAACTAACCGCCCATCACGACTTCGTTCGAGTTAAACAATTTATTATTATAGATGTACACTCGACATATAGCCTATGTTCTTCCAGAATAATGTACCTTTCAAATGGTAAAATAATTTTCCATATAGGTTCTGTGGTTCCGGAGATTACTTTCCGCTTATAAACAAATTCACAACATATAGTAAGTGCATGTTTCCGTCTTAAGTATATTACTGTTATACATTGTACTCGCCAATTAATAGAAAGTAGATTAATACTAATTATATAATACTCGTATTAACATTGTAAGTGGATCTCATATGTCATGTGCCGCTACAATGAATTCCAAATTCCTGCGTGTTGTGGTTGAATACCTATACTCAATTAATCATACAGTAACTAACTAGCGACTAATTACTCCAAAGCAACACCTGCGGTTGGTGTGTCGAGCATGTGTTGACGACAAACAAATCAATTTCTAAGTATGTATTATGCTTTGTTGAATATGTACTGTTTTAAGATTTTATGATTGTCCTTTCGATTTTTTCTAAACTTCATTGTTTTGAACTAAATTAATCGGTTATTAATTTAATCAGTTTTTACCATAATATAGATAATTAGGTACTTAGACTTTTTTTACGTTTATAGCCATGCTATTTTCGTGGTCGAATCCTTTTGTCAAAGTTATTTGTTTATTACATACTAGCAGTCCGTTCCGAATTCGTTCAGGTTCAACGAGCCATTATTACATATAGTGTATATATGCAATAATATATAATCTACGTCCATCATTCTCTATAATATTAATAAATATTGTGGATCACGCACTTCGGCACAGTTTTTCTACCGGACAAGCTTCCTTAACTCCCATAGAATAAGAAAACACAAAAGTTTAACTGTGAACACTTATGGTTTGTGATGAAAAATTATTTGTACCAAGCCTACGTTTTTGGTTCGCATCATTATACACTATATTTTTCTATAGAATTTTATCTTATGCGATGATATCGCAAAAACATAATATCGTTTAAATTTCCAAGAGGTTGCAAAATCGCGGCAAAAGGAGGTCATACATTATAATACAATATAACTGATTCAAGTAAATTAAGTTATAGATGCCAAGGCTGTATTGACTTACAAGAACATGGTCCAAATGTAATTACTACTGAGCCTGCTAGGGAACAGCCCCAATGGCATAATTACTTTTTATGTAGAGCAAATTCTTTAAACCAGTTACTACGTCCAAGAGACGTATTTATTTGAAAATAAAGGCACCATTTAAGTACGTTAATTGAGCTATGCATAAATTCAAGGTAAAAGTCAGTACATCGTTCTATAAGTAATAGTTCCTTAAGCGCGACTTGACAGTAAGAGTTTTTTTCCGACGGAAGTAACGTCAGTAGTCTTTATTATGTTTCTGTAGTTTCCCCTATTTGCTATTTTAATCTAATAATAATTACACTTTTTATTGTACTCCATAGCACGGCTATGACTTAAGAACAATTTGATCGACATAGTTATACAATAGGGGTCTTATCACTATAAACCTATTTCTAGCACACAACCATAAAGTGAGAAATATATAAGTGTAAGAATATTATCTAGTGGCAGAGTGTACTAAATAAAATAAGAGGTTAAGGATAAGATAGCTTGTACAGTGTAAATTTCTAAGTAAAGTTTAACTCTAATCGCGCGGAAAGACAACACGCACACATTTTCAGTTTATGTTTTTAAATCTAGGATAATACTTCCGTTATACGAGTTAAAATAAAATTTGAAAAATGCCGTAATTCCAAATGCTATGAAGATTGCCCCTCTAAGGAACAACTAACGAAAGTAACATGTATTCTTACAGAAGCTGCGTAGGTTGGGTCATTAATGGACCAACATGTGCCGTTTATCGGCTTTATAACTTTATTTGACGTTTCATTTTCGATAATCGACATCAACATTTAAGTTAAACTTTTACGATGTATTAAAAATAATCAAAAAACAACAATGGAAAATTGCATTTTGAACGCGAGCAGCTGATCAAAACTTAAAGCGTAGAAGAAATCCTTTCGAAATGTTCACGAACGAAGTATTTAAATTAGGATATCGCTAAGAATACTGTGTTAAATCTAAGTGACAGCATCAGCCCTGCTGTAACTACTGTAACGCATCGTTAGTATGCGTTCTCTGTGTAGGAAAAAATTTTCATCGTTATTGATGATGATACCATTAAAATTCACAAAGCCACTATGTCAAGGAGTGAATCATAAAATAAGCAAAGAAATGGCGAAGCCAGCGACAAATTATATGCGTACGCCGAATGTAAAAGTTTACCTACTTGTAAGTTATCAAGTATTATGAGTTACAACAATTTTTTGCGATAAAGCGCTTGCTTTTTATGTACGAAACTATCATTAGAATAGCAAGTGACGCATTTAAAAAATATTGTTTGTTCCATTCGAAAAACGTATACTTTATGACATAAGTGACTCTAGAGGTATGGTATTAATGCCATATATATTGCACGTAGTAATGCTTATTTCCTAAAGAAGTATGTAACTGAATGTGACCTACAAAAAAAATGATATATACATTAGTTATAGAACCATTAGATTTAAAAAAAAACCAGCTTTATGATCCCGAATAAATCTGTAAAAAGTAAAACATCTAAATTATATATAAAAAAATGACGATGACCCCATCGCCCAGTGACAGATAAATGTTTGTTCTCGGGTCATGGGTGTCTGTAATTTCATATTTGTGTATGTCCATGCCATCCGCAACACAGGGAATCCCAGTGCGAAGGTATGAGTGTGTAAACGTTAAAACATAATTATTATTATATACTGAGTAAAAAATACCCGTAAAGTATAGACTTTACAGATGTAGATATAATCTATAGGTACCTTACAATATGCTTTTATACGTCATATTTTTCAGATTCAATGACATGATAGCTAGTTATCATAATATACGAATAATACCTATTATTTATAATGAAGCAATGTAGTGGTGTTACATCTTATTCAAAATTGTAATAACGTGAATATCTTGTATAAACATATGAATGTTATTTTTATTTCATTCAGTCAACTATGTACCTAACACTGGTTATAAGCAAACACGATCAAGTTACTGCGTTACAAATCGAGAAGTATCACTTGAGCTGTAAACATTTCAAGTGTTACAATATCTTCACATAATTTCATAATTATTCATATGGTATATCCGAATATTTAAAGATTTCAAAATATGCACATGCAGTTACAATTACAGAGTATAAAAATTTGAATGAAATGTTTCATAATTTTTTACGAGAAATACGTGTACATCTCATTTAAAAGTCTATAAATACCAATTTTTTACTGAATCTCACAAATTTTTTATCTAGTAACAATATTTATTTTACTGTGCAATATTTTTAATAAAGTAGGATACATTTTTCACATACTTCCATTATAAGTTTACAAAGAAATACATAACATATTTAAGGTAATAAAAAAAAATATTTTATATTATTGAATCTTGTAGCTCCTAACAAATTCAAGCACTTAAAGATACCATCGCCATATCTGTGTTCCGGTGTGAAAGTCACCCAGTTTGTGCATAAAAGGGAGTATTCAAATCCTTGAAGTTTACTAACTCGTTCTACTTCGGAAAGGAAAGGTATAATCTTGTCGCAAATTCTTTTGTATGAATTACAAATGAACATATTTAAGGTCGCTACGTAGTTATATTTAATAATGGAATTAATTAAGTTACGACCAATAAAAGCTTTCATCACAATTACTTAATCATAGCACGATTTCAAGCCACTTAAGTTCAGTTCTATTTGTTCGTCAGCGAGACCTTCACTGTATAATAGGCTACTGTATAATAGGATAGTCATTCCCCAGTAGAAAGGTTAGTCAATACTAGCAAACGGCCACAACTTCATTTGCGCATGTATTTTAATAGTTTAGAGTTTTATTTTAACGTGGTGAACTACCATCCTAAAATTTATTTCATCTACACTTAGTTATTAATTCCTATCTCTCCAATAAAGTTCATACATTTAATCTTAATATTTTACACACAAATGACTACCGTTTAAAACACAATTACGTAATCTACTGATATTTAATCAAATTAAAAAGAATTCGGGAACAGGTTTACATCAGCTGTAAATTATAGTAAGCTATAGTACAGTACTAGATAAATGAATGACTACCGAAGAAATACGAAAATAATTATTTACATTTCTTCATTATATTCAATGGGGTCAACCGATATCATATATAGCTTATCATTTACGCAATAATATATTCGTTTTATATACTAATTCTCATAAAGATCGGTCAAGACGTTTTTTAATTAGAGTTATATACAGACAGACAAAAATTTAGAAAATCGTAGGTCTGTGGATCATAAAAAAAACAATTAACACAAAATATGACAAAAATTTTAAATGTATAGACATAGCCAACACATTTTTTATCAGTGACAAAATTGAAATATAATATACTCATATTTTACATTGTGGTAAGTGTCCATGACCTACAGTGATTTCCTAACTTTAGAAGGATTCAAAAATGCTCGCTTGTTACCAATGAAATCAATTGTTAGCAACGAAATATATGTATAATGAGATATACCAATATTTCAAGTTGAAGAAGACAAAACGTTATATTACTTACCCGGTGCAACAGTGTCACTGATGTAAGCAAAGATATTGTCGCACGAGGCCGAAAGGTGTGAAGACGAGGACCTAGTATCGTCCAATACTATGTTGGTGAGCAACGAGGCGGGGCGCAGCAGCTCTCGAGGGAAGTAAACGCTTCTCACCTGGAAAACGTGGCGTTCACTAAAATCTTAATAAAATATGATTTTTCCATTTCATGATACGCAAATATCGATGAAATGTAGGTATGCTGAAACTGATGGAAGCCAAGAAGTTATACAGGTCCAGTTCAGTCTTAAAACGCCGGAAAACAAAAAAAGTTCACCTCGTTCACTAAGCCCTTGGATCAGCTTAAAAAATTCATAATATATTTTTCATTTCATTATATATTTTTCATAAAAACTAACGATACAATTAGGCAAATATACGTGCTACATTAAGTCTTACTTCACGTAAACGGCATGCTCTCAGTAGATCTTATTACTGAACGAACATTGTTAAAACCTACGAGCATTGCAAAGAGGATTTCGTTAGACCACTTGAACATTAATGGGGTCTTCATAAACATCAAACGCAACATACATTAGGATCTTATTACTTAAAGATTACAAACAACAGCGATCTTTCAATTATAGAGAAGAAATATGACGTTAATTGGCTAATTGTCAGAGGCTTCTGACCGCCTCTATCCGCTCGTAGTGCTGCGCAACAATAAACGACATAAAAGATCCATTTCAATTTCAAGGCGTGACCTTTTATATGAAATAATAGTAAAAGTTATTGTGGCACACTACATACGCCAGTAATTGGTACAAATTAAGACCTTACTTTATGATTCGATCTAGTATTTAATAAAAAAACTCACTTTCGCTTTCGCAATGATCGTGTATTTTTGGAAGTAGATTTGTGTTCAGCACCCGTAACAGAAACGTTATTATTACGATTGTTGAACCAAACCGTTAACCATACATTACCTTAATTAATACGTACATGTTATTGCGTTTAAAGATCTTATTTTCTCAAGCAGCATCTACTTAAAAATTTTACTGTTACTATTAATTGGTTACCGACGCTCATATCTCGCTCTCGCTCGCATCTATGAGGCGTCTACGTCGCGCTGCCAGCGACCAATTTTATGATTGATTCTAGAAGACTGGTGACTACCCGGTTATATAAAGAATCATAGCACCAAGCAATGCAACAATGTTCTACACATCCCATTACCTCCAAAAGGAGTGTAGGAGGATTCAGAAGGGATCCGACGCCATTGCCTCGATCGTTTTTAATGATGTACTTTAAGCAGGGAAGTTTGATCTGCCAAAGATAGAAGCCTCTAACAATGCTAATTTATTCATTTATTATTTTACTCTTTTTGGGATAACTATGGATCACGTACGTAGATATTTTAAGTTAGGTATTCACCTAATAATAATCGAATCTCACAAATTATAATAGTGTTTTGGTTAATTATTATAACTAGTTTATAAATTGATTAATGGTAATCGTTGTCGTAAATTTAACAATGATAAATGATTAAATTGACCACTATTACCTTTACTGTGGTATCAATGCTAAATCAACATTAATTTTAATATGGGTCATTTAAGATTTTCGATGGAGTCCAGTAACATTACAGTCGCGTAAATAAATAAATAGAGTTTGTCAGTGTTTATCAATTTAATAAGTATAATAAATCAAATATGAACTTAATATATGTTACTTTAAATACTTAGTTTTTATCACGACACTGTACCATAGTCTTGGCCAAACAACTATTCCTTTCACTATTCTAATAAAGTTGATAAATAACTATATACTTAGTAGACTTATTCATAGCCTATGTTACTAAAAAATACAAATGTCCAAACACTATTAATTCTTCATCTAATGTCATACTTTTATTATTTCAGATTAAAACTTGTGTTTAAACAGAAGCAGTATCTACTAAATTATACTTACAAAATAACCGTTAAAAACTTTATCAGTTATTAAAATAAACAAATCTCTGCGTATAAAATTATTATTATTCAAATAAACAAGAGAGCCTACATATGAATAAGCAAGTATAATTACGTTAACAATAATTTGTCTTTGGCGTGTCTTTTTGGCAACCACCCAAAGATTAGCAGGCCGGCCTCCAGTAACAGTACAGGCCGCTACCTGTAAGTGGTCATCTCTACCCATGGATATCCGTAACAGTATAGACCATGGTTGCACAGACTTATGAAGACTAGAGGCCACTCGGGCAAATCATGACCTGATGGCGGGCCGGCCGCCAGAAGTATAGGTAATTAAAGATAATAAAGAATTGATAATAATTTATTAAAATTCAAAAAGAATTTATTAATTTGTAGCGTGGCACTGCATAGTGCTTACAATCTTTTTTATATTTGGCTCAAATTTACTTGTAGCAACACGTAAAACTGCTTCCAAACTTTCATTTGCAAGGCGGTTTAGATTTTTTGTTTTATTATTATTTAGTATTCAAAAAGTTTGTTCACATATATAGGTAGAACCAAATAAGCTGGCACATTTCAGAGCGTTTATGCGCAACTTTTTGTACATATTTTTATCAATGCAGCGGTAAAAGTTCAGCAAGTCTCCTTCGTTGAATTTGTTGCGTAAATCTTGATCGTTTTGAATGTCGATAATTTCTAACTGCATTGACTCTGGCGCATTTTCAACTGAAATCGTGAAAGGATTGCTGAATATGTCCAACAGAGGTTTCATTTTTTTAAACTCCAAAAATCTGTCTTGAAAAGATTGAATCAAAATATCTAGCTTTTCTACATAACTGAAATTAATCGCAGTTTTGTTGAATTTTTCAGCCATTTTCTTATAATTCGGAAAATGATTGTAATTTCCAGAATTCAATTGTGATCTGAAAAGTGTCAGCTTGCATTGAAAGGATGATACATGAGCGTAGAGCTGGGATATCAGTTGATTTTTGCCATGAAGCCGTGTGTTCAAGACATTAAAATGATTTGTAATGTAAACTAAAAAAGCCAAATCATACAACCAATCAGGATTTTTAAGTTCCGGGCCATCCCTTTGCTTTTCCGCCAGAAATATTCCAATTTCTTCTCTTAAATTTAGAAATCGTTCCAGTGTCAATCCACGGCTTAGCCACCTTACTTCTGTATAATACAGTAAATCTCCGTATTCGCTTTCGATGTCATCAAGGAATTGTTTGAATTGTCTGTGATTGAGTCCTCGTGATTTTATGAAATTTACAGTCGAAACTACCACTTTCATGACATTTTGAAATTCATTTTTTTAGAACAGAGGGTTTCTTGGTGTATAATGCAGTGAAACTGCATGAGATCTTCAGCGTTTATGTTTTTTGCAGATCTTTTGCAGATGATTTTGCAGATCTTGCATATGCTTTTTCAGCAAAGTAACTAGCCCGGAATTGACACCAATCATCGAAGGAGCACCGTCAGTCGCAACTCCCGATAATTTTGATAAGTCCAAATCAGTTTTTGAACACTCATCCAAAAGTACATTGAGTATATCAACTCCTTTGGTTTGACCTTTCAATGAACACATTCCGAATAACTCTTCTAAGACTTCAAAATCTTGAGTAACACCTCGTATGAATATGAGAAGTTGAGCTGTGGAACTAATATCAGTGGATTCGTTGAGTGCTAATGAAAAATATTCAATGATCTTAGTTTTTTCAATTAATTGTTCCGCAATATTACCTGACAAAGACATAATTCGTCTTTGGATAGTCATACGATTCAGTTGAATTTTCTCAAACTTTTTTGCTGCTTCTGGACACATTTTCTTAGCGGCAATTTCTATGCATTCTTTTACAAAATCGCCATCATTGAAGGGGCGACTTCGCTTTGCTATCATTCGAGAAATTTCATAACTAACTTCTGTAGCTGTTTCTGAATCTTGAATGGGTTTTGTAAACATAGCTTGCTGACCAATAAGCTCCCGTTTTAAAGACAACATTTTTTGCTTTCTTAATTCGCCTGTAAACTTGGTAAAAGAAGGATGCTGCATTTCATAGTGCCTTTTTACATTATATTCCTTTGCAATCGCAACAGAATTCTTGCAAATTAAACAAACGACTTTGTTATGCGACCATACAAAAAAGTATTTCTCAGTCCAAATTTCTTGAAACTGCCGATTTTCATCTTTAACCTTACGTTTTTTACTAGGTCCTGGCTTCTCCATGTTGCGTTCTAATCCTGGCTAGGATTAACACAGCACCTAAAAACAATTACAGTACCTACTTAAATTACCCATTCTTTTTTAAATTATCAAAAATAATTGATTAAATTCCTCAGAAATTTTAAGATTTTTATACAGATTTTATATCTGAAATAATGACGTAATTATTACAGTTAGAGAAATTCTGATAAAAATAGTAATTTCTTTGTTTTATTTTAATATTTGGCCAACATTAAAGCTAAATTTGATTAAAATTGATTAAATAGGTAGGGAAACACTTATTAATAACAAAGTTTTACTTACGATTTCACAACACAATTATACACGGCACTTGACGGGTTAACAGGAAATCTACGTTGAATGTGGATCAAAATATATGACACCGGCTAGTCGAGTTAAAATCTACACTAGAACTATTGCCTCCCCAAAACACTATTAAACTGCACTTATTCTCAATCATTTATTACTTCGCTTTGTATTTTCGCGCTTATTTCTTTCTGTTGACATTTCACTCAAATTAAAACCGAACTGTCGGTCGCTGCGGTTAGCGTGGCTGTTATACCGCGCATACGACTCTGGAAGCTTCGTATATCTACTCGTACCTACGCGAGCAATCGGGAATACGGGACTATTACTATCTCGCTTGCTCACACCGCGCTAGAAAATTCTTGATTTCTCTACTATTTTGAACTTTATATAAAGGCGGCGAGCGATATTACTTGACTTAGCATTTTTGGGCGCTAGATTCAAATAGCGCGCGCGAGATTCAAATTACTTTTCGAACATATTTTTTTTAGAATTTAATTAGAAATTATTACATAAAAATAGTTGGATTTACACAAAACGCGGTCTTACCCCTAACACAGCGATCTCTACCTCACATACGAGTAGGTACATACATAATATATTTATTGAGATTATTTCAGTAAAAGAAAACTGTGACATTCGTTAAGTTATTATAGGTATGACTACGTATAATTTCATGAAACTTAATCTCCTAATAATCTAACATTGAAATGCACCATTAAAATTAGGCGTTTAATATTAACAATATAGGTAAGCACTGTTACGGAAATAATTAAATCGGTTGACCTTTATCGTCACAGTACCGAATATGTCGTAAAAGTATTCATCACTGTGTGCAAATTTCAGGTTTATCGATTTACTGTTTACCTATATTAATTTTCTACTATATTAAATAATCTATTATTACCATGAACGTTTGACAAAAATCTTTTTTGTTATTTGTTTAAGCAAAAAGCGTAGTTGAAGCCCACAGTTTGGTGGGAACATATTATATCACTAAAAATAACAACGATAACAAAATTAACGTTTTGATTAATTCATAGTAGATAAATGTAATAAACAAATCAATAAATTGCCACGATGCCGGTCAAATCGTAAATGATATAGTTTCCGAATAGTTGAGTTGTTATAGCCTCCGGTTACATGGTAATGTTTGAATGTTGATAGGAACTTTTCAAATATGGATAAGTATAACAATTTTGTAACCTTCAAGTACAACAAGATAATAAAATAACAAAGCCTCCTACGGCTTACGGCGGGAGTGGTTGCTGCGAGCTTAGTAATTTGCTCTCGAAATAAGACCATTACTTGACCCTAGCCATACCAGCGCGTATTGAACCAACTTAACATTTTATTATACAATAGTAAATCGCTCTCGCTTCGCTTCAAAAAAACTATGCCTTCCGCTTAGAAATAGCATAGACTGGGATATTCTCGTTTTCTCGTTTTGTTTATACAAATAATAAAATTCTAACTGATCGCTTTCAGTACATGAAGGATATATGAGAGGTTTTTCTTATTGTATGAATTAGAAATATATCAATTTATACCTTTTTTATTTATAAACGGATTTAAATAAAACAAACTTTAGGTAAATATTAAGTGATGCTTACTGCAATACATTTGTGAAAACCATAACGAAGTCGGTTAAGCCATTTCTGAGATTAGCGCGAACAAACGCACAGACAAAGAGATACAAGTTCTACCAACTATTGTCTTGGGTTCTATTGCGTTAATAAAGGCCCCTAATAATAGTTTTTCTCATATATTCTTCATGTACAAAAGGCGATCAATTGAAATTTTATTATATGTATACATTTCCCACAATGTTCACAAGTGACACTTATTCATTTATTAGGTCACTCGTTTTTGAAATATCAAAAGAGGAGATAGTTTTAAAGCACCTGCGTAAGATTTTAACAAGACTGGTCATTAAAATGTGTTGAGTAATGCAGATGTTTGTAACGTTATATAAACCAATCAAATCTTCATTGTAATATTATCCAATTTGTAAATATGCATACATTGACGTTTATATAAATGTTTATGCTTTTATTTACGTAACCATTTCAAACGAATTAACATAAATGAATTAAATGTTTGTTGAAATGTTTTCCCCGTAAACGACCATTGAAGAAATCATAAGTTTTACTCAATAAGTACTTAATATTTAAGTAATGTTTACTTGATACAAGTGGATACGTTTTGTATACACTACTAAGAATAGAAGATGAACATGTGATTGTGTAACAATATTGGTATTCAATAGAGGAAATGAGAAAAGTTTATATTAATGAATTTTTTTGTAATTCGTTTTCTTTGTTAAGTTTTTGCCATCATTAACCAACTTATTCTCCGATCGTACCGATTGTTCCTTAATTGGTCAATTACTTACGATTGACACAGAAACCGGACACAACACATCAAGAGTGGAAGCAACAGTCCATTTCTTAGAAACTTGTAATTATAGTATATAATTAAATAAAATCAAGTAAGCAATAAAAAAACCTTAGAACTGTGAATGCTTCTTTGGCTTGTGGACGACATATGTCTAAGAATCTAATAACCATGATACAGAAATGAGTAATAGCTTCGTACCTCTATTGTTCAGACCTCCGCAGTCCACAAACCTAAATGCACTATACAATCTTTTATATACCTTAGTTGTAATATTAAATTAAGTATTAAGATACAAAAACGGCTCAAGCAAATAGTTTACATTAAGCAAATGTTTGTTTTCGAATCTTGATTGTTTGAAATGTCTCGCGTATTTTGCATGTCAACAATAACACGTAAATATAGTACAGGTGTATGATGTACGTTTGAGCGTTTATGTATTAATATATATAACATGGCCAGAGAAGATCAAATACTAAAGTAAACCTTTACAAACTTACCAAACGGTCAGTTGCCATGTCAAAGATTAGGATCTTGGGTGGACAGACTCGACGGAAATCGTCTAAACTTGTGACTACTCCGGCGTCCAAGGCCCAAAGTCTGTTGCATCGATCCGCGCGGATTCTGTACACGGAAATGAGGCCCGTGCAGTTGATGTCTCCACGCCCAGCGGAGTGCCATGACCAGTCAGGGTATGCCTTAAAAGATGACACTGACTCTTTGAGGAGTAAATTACACAAAATGTTAAAGTAAATGTCCATTGAAAAGATAATGAGAAATTATATATATGTATATGCATTGAATATTGTATCTTCCATACATTGTATCCGCTATATGTATTTACGTAATACTTACTAGGAACACCCGACAACTATAAATAATAGAATGAAAAGTAAGAAAATTTTAAATTTTGTACATATATAAGTTACCCATTATTTCTTACCATAATTCTATATGAAATGTTATTAATAATATTAACTAATTATAAAAATGTAGAAATAAGGCTTTTAAAATATAAAGGAAATAATATAATAATAAAAAAATAATGGCAAGGCAACAATCTTTATCACAATCTTTATTTAATTTACGAAAATTCGATTCATAAAAGATGATACATAAATAATGGATTTTAAAAGATAATAAATAGAAAACACTTACGAACTAATTCAAGTAGTCTAGCTATTCAGCTTTATAAATATATGGTTGTGGTATTATCTAACCTATTTCTTTACACTTCGAATTACACTTAAGCCAATAACTTTTCCTGATATTTTGAAATTAATCAAAGTACTTGATGTTACCAGACGATTTTAATGTACTACATAATGGCATATGTAACTAGCCTCAAATAAGTTTTGTTGTTATCAGTATTCAAATACTGTAGTATTTGATAAGTTCAGTAGAAGTCACTGAAATCCAAATATCCAAATGAAATTATCATCTAAATCTAAGCGTTTGATACTTCTGAGTTTTGAAGCCTAACTCTCCATTGTTCTGACCCAGTTTTCTAAAACCAAATTCAAAATATGCTTAAAAATATTAACGGATATTAACCGTGACATCACGGTGTTATTATGCGGTGTTGTATTAAACCTATGGTAGAAGTGACGCGAACCTGGTCGATAAGAACTCGCGAAGGTCAGCGCTATTGTATGTGGCTTGCCCTTCACGCTTTCTCGTGAGTCTCGTGACCGCTGTGCTCGCGTCATATGTATTGAGATTGATTAAAGCCTTAAGCGATACGTCGCTACAACCCTCGAATTACAGTTATAATATTATTTGACTCGATATATTCTGTATTTATTTATTTATCTGTATTTATTTAAGATAAATATATGAAAATTACTTTAAATCTTACTGATGATTTCCTACACACACATCTAAAAATTTTCCCTTACCCGTGCTCTTTCCGGCTACAGGGTTTTCCGGTATAAATAAAAGAGAAAATACCAACAGGAAAGATTAACAACTGCAATGTAATAATGATGTAGCGGAACCGATTGCTGAATGTATCCTTCCTAAATTACCCGTATTATATATAAGTGGTCACCTAGCTTATGTTACGGGATATTTTGCAATAATAAATGAAAAACATTTCTGTTTATCAACAGGATACATATTCAGCTCAATGCAGGGTTAGAGATTCCTCTCAACGAGAGGAAGCTTAAAGTCGAAGTCTGGTATCGATCATGCTAGCCAACTCTGCTGTGTCAGATTACGCGCACTATAAAATTATGTAAAACCGTAATGTATACAGGTTTATGTATGTTCTTTTAATTAACAAAATCAAGTTATTATTATATTCAAATACGGACGTAATATTCGATATACGAAACGTGCGTGAAGAATTCGAATTAAGCTGCCCCAATCCGGAAAATTACTTTTTGTCATCTAGGCTGAAAAGGCTAAGCTACACAATTAAACAACAATAAATGAATTTATTATTTACAAAGTATTTTATTCATAAAAAATGTAATTTAACATTATTTGTACCCTATAATAACAACCCTTTGAAATGACGACTACATATACTATTTTGCCTTTAGTTTTTGCCCTAACTTTTTTTTTACAAAACTTTTTAAACGCTCTCTTTACACAGGTAGATCGCACACCAATCTTTGATGTAAATCTATTCATTTGAGTAGGAAATGAAAACAGTGGAATTTATTAACATGACGTTATGTTGGAAGCGATTATTCGGTACTGACATAATACGTAGGTATAATTTTAATTTTTACTGACTTCATAATTGACTTTTTCATGTGTAACAGACGATTAATATACATAGTTAGCGCTCATCTCTCTCTATAATAAGGAAGAGAGAGACGAAATTATGAATTAAATCAAAACCTTTTGAGTTTTGTCTCCATTAACTTTTAAACCTTATTTTAAACTTACAATACCTAATTTGTGGATGCCTGTTTGCATAAAAAATACTAGTACCTCTTCCTGATCGACTCCATTTTTTCTTTCTCTGTATTTGTTAAATGAACGATGTAAATTTTATATAGTAATCTTTCCACATCGACTCCTTTCGCAGACATAAGGTAAAATAAGAATCGCTAATTATCTATCCAGTTTGTTTCCAACATATACTTCATTTATCAAGACATGAAATCATGTAAATCTTGCATTATCAAAATTAATGTTGTCTAACTTTTGTCCTGTTCTCTTTATAATTATAATTTCTATTAAAAGAATAATTTTTATCATATTAAATTTTGCTGTTTATGTATCTTTAACGTTGTATCAAGGTTTCTTAATTATTAGTCTTTTTTTATTTTAGTATCCTACCTGAAGAACGGGGCTGACACCTGGTGGCAGTGAGCGGGGAATCCATGCTAGCGTCGCAGGCACTCCTGCTCGTAACCTTGGGATTCCAATGTAAATCCGGTCCCAACCGACCTCCAAGCCTGTAGGGACGGTATTTTCTGGTTGAAACTTTTCCAACAGCACCGGGTCTGGTGGAAAGTCAAATTGTAGCAAACTCCATTGATTCACTACTTCCAGGCTTGCGCTTGCCACTGCCAGGCACGCGCACAGCACCACTGTCAGTGCTTCCATTGTAACTTCCTGCCAAATTAAATAAGACCCAATTAAAAACAGAACATTTGTATGGCTATACCTACATACCTGGCGCATATATTACCTACTACATGTCGAGTATTTCTATAAAAATAGGATCGGCGTCGGTACTATCACCTGCGACCGATGTCAAGTGCGACTGTATTCTCTTTGAAATAAATTACAATGTCATTTTACATCAGGTTATGTGCACTCCCGTCTGTCCATTTCATTTAAGTAAAAAAACGCTTACATCCATCAATTAAAACTTATAATGGTTTTCATTCATTTTATTGTTTAATAATGAGTTCAGTAATTACATTTATATCGTTGAAAATCAAAAATAGGATTGTATAAATATCACAAATTTCAGTCAACATAGGAACTGGGTGGTGCGATTAAAATGTTATGAACTCTTATAGTTCAGGGACGTGAAGGTTACACGTTTCAATCAACATTTAGATTTGAACTAAATAAACCGTGAATAACAAGTCACAACATGCTTTATATTGTTATACTTCTATTTATTCTATATTTATATAAGTAAAATTTTCACAGCGATCGTTCACAGAATAATTAATCAGGATGTCAAAAAGTTTGCTATAAGACCATTAGTTACAAGATGAATGTCGATGCTTGCCTAGAGGCAGGGTATTTGTGCATATTAAATATTATATAGCGCTATATTAGGTATATCCGGCAACTGCTTCCCACTTCCATATACAAAATAATTAGTGATAGCGTACTTTGTTTTGCCTCTAGCACAGGGAAACGGATCTGGATTATGCACCTACTATTATTCCAATTTTTGTTCGTATTAGAAATGAATTAACAATCGATGGAAAATATTATAATTAAACTAGTATATCTAAAAGTTTTGTATAATGTTTGCTAATACGCTTTATCTTTATGATTATATTAAATATTTTACAATCTTTAAGTACTCCTCATAAAATAAGAGGAGATAGTAACTTCTCATAAATGAGATTTCAACTGAGACCAGCAGTTGGTCAGTTATAGCTGATACTAATTAATTAAAAACGTATACTAGACCCAATAGTAACAGTAAGACCCAGTAAGTCACATCTATTAACCGGTACACATCTAGCAAACTTATTATGTGTGTAATTGTAACATGATTTAATTACATGGGAAATATTTACAAATGTCATTAATGAAGTTCATAAAAATAAATTGTGTACTCAATGTAGAACTTTACATTCACCTTAAACATCGAAATGAACTTGCCTGCCACGTATTTAAACCCGCTACAAATAAATCGATGATAAATCTGTAAACCAGAATTTATATAACAAATAAAGTGAACAATGCAAAATATTGTTAATTTAAATGTCACCAGCCCACTCAGATTATCAACGTGTCAGGTCTTGAGTAACGTTCGCTGCTAGCAATTTCAAATTTATTTCACATTACTGAGCCACATAAGGAATAAAAAGTTATTACTTACCTGGAATAATAATGGAAGCTTCAATCGAGGCTTATATGGAAACAAAGGTTTATGTTAATGTTCTTGATTCAATCTACCAATATGTATGCCAATATAAATGTGTTTATAGAAATAAAAAGTAGAATTTATTTTCCTTTGCATCCTTTCCCACAGAAATCGCTCATTGAGTGTTGATTGAAGTTTACATAAAATTTATGAGAGATAAACTTAATTTATGTGAAACAGAAGATTAAAGAAATCCAACTACTTACAATACCGATCAATTTCGAAATCTCAAGTTTTAAAACTCCAGAAAATCGAAAGAAATGTGTGTAACCAGTTCATAATTTATTGAGAGATGTCGTGAATTAAAGTTATAATTATCCTCACGGAATGTCTGAAAATCAATCGAAAATAATTAGAAGTTTTCGGGCTAGCGGACACGAACAGTTGTAGATAACGCCTCATAGGTTCAACCAGTACTTATTTTGTAAACTGAATGTATTTCTCAATAGCATAAAATGAAACTTGTAGACTCTTGGATATATCAAATAAAATGTATATTTAATTTGCCAATGGAAAGTAGTTTAAATCTTACACAACTTGTCTAATTAAGCAGTTCAGTAATTCATAACGCCTGATACTACCAACTATATCAGTAATTCATGTATAGTGCATGTAATTTGGGGTATCTATATACTTATATTACACATATAAAATATAAACAGTGTTATATATCTGTCTTAGTATAATTAGTTTTAATGTTTTCCTGGTTTACATGGAATAGCTAGTAGTAATATAGTTTACTGGTAAAATAGATTTAAAAATTTTGTAAATTAATTTTTTTAAATATAACTATGGTTACAGATAAAATGTAACAATAAATATTATAAAAACGAATATTATGAGAATGTATTACATATAATATATTGAATGTATTCGGTTAAGTTCGATTCACTTTTATCCTTGCACCAATCTTGGACATGGAAATGTAATGGATTTCTACTCACAGCTGTACGAGTATAATGGAATGTTAAATAAACCTACCTCCGGCAAGGCCGAGCGACAGTCTCCGCTTGCTAAGAAGTTTTAGTACTTAGTCACACATGCAAAAGTAAAATAATATACATACCTACCTACTCCCACTGTAAGTTTGTATCCCAAACATTGTATTACAATATGATGTCCTAAGACTGAAAATGTAACTAAATTTCGAAAATTTACAGTAAGTTACTCACAAGTACATTAATTCCACGGAATTATTTACCGTATAGATAGATATTCGCGAACAATTTTTACAAAACCAATAGATCCATTCTTAATTATGTAGAATATACTAAACTGTAATAATATTCTTATCATCATTATCATAGTTGTCTCCTTGCTGTTTCGGGTTTTTTTAACAATGTGTTAAAAGTATAATCCACCACACTTTATAACACACTTTTTTGTTATTATGGAGATTAAATTTTGCAAGTTTGTTGTTAATGTTTTCTTTACTGAAGCTAGCTGAAAAATTAGAGGTACATTCAGAATACGAACTCGGGCCTCCAGTGTGAGATATCGACGGTCAAATTTAAATAAACGCGGCTAATATAATAATGTAACTTATCTAGATACGAGAGGAGGCCTTTGCGGAGCAATGGGTCAGTTATGTCTTTTTTATATTATTAGGCTGTGATTTAAAATGACCACAATTATTCAACCGGATAAACCTTTACAAAGCGTAAATGACATTGTGAAAGTAGATTTAGGTCGAACGAACTGTGATTGTTTGCTGCAAAACGCTATAGCTAAATTAAATGATATGGCATTCAATATTTATATGACCACAATAAATCACGAGTATCTAGGTGTAGGCATTAATATTCAATGTAGTATTATGGTAGTTGATATTATTCAATAATCGTTATATTATGTAATACTGACCGTAAACGAATACAAAAAATATTTTGAATATAAAAATGTTCGCAATTATTACTCAAGGTATTATTATTATTATTATTATCTAAATTGAAAAAGAAAAGTATTCTTGTAAATTATTAATGGTTGTTATGTTTTGCGTGCACCTTTTTGTTTAATTTCCCATGAAGACAAAAGGCTCAGGTTTTTAATGTTTATTTTGGAATTTATTTCGTGATTTTGATAGAAATAATCATAATTACATAACTTATTAAGTTACAATACATACTACTTATTTTTTTACCAAAAAATTAGAAGTCTTTTGAAACTTTTGAGTAATGAATTTCTCTAAATACAGAAAAAGTTATAATGTAACGGACATAATAAGTAACGAAACAACTTTCAAATTTTTTTCCAATTTATTTATAATTATCTTAATATACATTTTCGCTAGTGAAAATGTGTGTCACCTTAACTGCGCTCAAAATTGTAACTTTAAATCACTGCTGATTCCATTATAGAAAAAATCCTTTGCGTGCTCGGGATTAAAACTCGGCATTAATATATGTATATTCAAACAAGTACTCCTTTATTTAAGAAAACGATTTTGATGTTTGCTTAAATTAATGTTGTTTTCCAAACACAAACAGAGTTCATTCGCCTCACAACGTGATTATAAGATAAAGAAGCATCGCGTGGATCGACGTTCCGATGACTTAATAAGATAAACAATGTTTATTTCTAATAGAAGCAACTCCAAAACATTTTAAAAATAAATAATAGCAACGTCACATTTTGCGAACACTAAGATCAAGGCCGTTAATTTTATTCTTATTACGTGAAATTGTATTCAATCAATATTATGATTTCAAAATATTTACTTAATTTTTGATGTATTTTAACTTCTAATCAATGGCCTCTGAGTTTGATTCCTGTCGAAGCAATCATTTTAGTGACAATTTAATGTTTGCTCTTAGCGTTGTGATGTCGTCTTACATATGACGTATAAATTTATATAATTAATATATGATATTTGAATTGAAGTAATACGGGTAATTTAAAGTACGAATTGTATAAGTAAGTAGACAGAAATAGCGATTTTCTAAGTGATGTATAGACAGATACGGTTGCTATACTTCCACGTATTATTTTAAGACATGGTGAGTCCTATTATTGATTTTCGTAATCATACTGTAAAAAGACATCAAACAATTAGTAGATATATATTATACCTACTAAAAATGAGGGCATTGAAAGCGGATCGCGTTTCGAAATAACATGTCATGCACTTGCATTCATGCGGCGAGTTGCAACGTTGCGCATCGAGACGACATTCACGAAAATATCCTAGCATAGAATAGTGATACACACTTTTTTCGTTAGGGAAATTGATTCTAAGTTTTTTATTTTAAATGTTCATTACTCTTTCGGGGCTACGAAAGATTTTAGCACGAAGTAAGCACCTTTCGGAGACACTTAACCAACTTACCCTTGATTCGGTAAAGGAGAAAAAAAAGGAACTAATTCTGTAAATTTGTGCTCTGAAAGTAGATGGCGTTTTGTTGCAACTTGCTGGCATTTGCATTATTTATATTGCACGTTAAGCGGACACAAACGAAAATATTCTGATACATAAAAGTTATGTATTAAAAAAGTTAAAGTCGCTGCTTGAAATGAACATTGTTTTCTATTGCGAGACTATTACATGCAACTTTAGAATGAAATTATTAAAAAAAAATGTATATTTAAAAAAAAAATTGTGCTTTCTACAGTCGTCGTCAGTTTAGGCATTTCGAATTCATCCGGATAATTCGTTCAAAATTAATAAAAAAATTGTATACATTATTATATAAGTGGATAATAAAAATACACACAAAAACAGTTCTAAAAATCCAATTGCTAACGGAAACATTTATTTTTTCATGTTAATAGCCGACAAACGAGCAGACGAGCCACCTGATGGTAAGTGGTCACCGTCGCCCATGGACATGCGCAAGCCCAAAGGTTCCACTGATGCGTTATCGGCCAGGAAATGAGAAGAAGGTTCGAAAGCAAGTACTGGCTCTCAAGCGCCCAGCCGGAACACGACGAGTCGTTTGGCGGCTGACTCAAGCAGGAGGTTGGTACTTTAATTTTCCTGTGTTTAAAAAACTATTAAAAGTACTAATACAACTACGGCAGGCAGTGTATGACTATTTTTGTGTAATTAGAGTGCTAATAATACGCCTGTCGGATGCAGTAATAATTCCATCAAGATATTTGTAGAAATCAAAGATGTTAAAAAATATATGTTTACAAATAAAAATCATTTCATTAAAGTTATGTACAGTTGGAAATATTTCTGAACTAAATTTAACAAGTTTTCATTCGTAAATTTACCTTGACATAGAGATAAATACAAAACTGATGACAGATAATTCAAATGACTTTTGCAAATAGTTTATAATAGACGTAAACTTTTAATATACGAGTAACTTTGTAAAAGTGACAAATTGAGTGATTAATAGTTATTATTAGCCGATCACTAGCAATTAATTATTAACGAATGCAAATTGGATGCGTGTGTGTGACCGTGAAGTGTTCCAGGTAAAGTATTTTTTTTTTCATGTTAACAACATCCACTCATATTGCGTTCGTCATCTTAATAAACAATCCATAAGCTAAATAGTACTATACTTCATTACTCTATAATATAGTGGCTAATTATCAAATTACTCGCATAACGGATTATCTGTAGGTAGGTAAGTTATTTTTTTTTAATCGATATCAATTATTAGGTTTCTTCTATAATAAACCGTAAAGAGTTTTTGTGTTACGGTTGTAATTTTCCAGAAACAATTAACAAACGAATTCGCACCTTCCTTTTTGGCTGGCAATACATCGGACATATTCCTGAAGTTATGATCATATTATTATCTATGCATGATCATTACTAATTAAAATCAGGTCGCTATTAGGCTGTTATGCCGGCTATTAACGTAGAGAATGATTGATTGTACTTTTCATGTATATTACATACGGAAATATTTTGATTTGACGGCACTCGGTATATTCAAATTCGTTTGCTCATATAATTATTATTAGTATCCAATTCCCAAACACACGTTAACGTAAAAAACTAGTCACCAGGTGGAAGTCATAATCGAATCAAATCTACATAGTTACCTTCGGTATTTGTTGATCCGTTCCACACGTCTCTTGCATTTATAGCATAATAATTGAAATTAATTTTAATCGGTAACAGGTTTCAAAATGATGGAGGTTCTCTACTCCAACTATTAAAATACCTTATTACCACTGAAGTTTTATCGGGATACCTCGCTTAAAGAAGTAGCCGTTTGTCATGATTATTATGGTATTTTTTGTAACATACAGTTTTATTCATATTACATTAAGTATTTAAAGGGTTTGGTACTTCTTTACTATCTATATCTATTGTGGACAAACAAACTGTACAACTTTACCTGATCAACAAACGTCATATACTCGTATCTGTTACGAGAAACAACATTGGAACTCAAGTTCCTCTGCGGTTAAAGCGAATGATAATTTCGATTAGAATCTGATACGCATATTATGACTTTGTATAGTTAATGGTGCGTTACGTTTCGTACACGGATCTCCGGGGGCGTGACTCGCTACTTTATATTATAAGAGAACAATTACTACTATGATTATTTAGTGTAACTGTTGTATCACAGTAAATGCAGTACTCGAGTTTTGTCATATTTAATTAATATTTTTACTCCGCAGATATGCAGCCTTCCTTCTTGAAAACTCCCAAGAAAAAGTGTAATGCTTTTAATTTTTTTTAATTACCTATGATTTTTCCACTTTAGTAATTGAAGCAAGAGAAGTTTGACGTTTAATTGTTATCAGTAATTAACTAAACTGTATTTGTGTACTATAACAATCTTTACGCGGCATTCCCATTCAAAGCTACTGTCGACGCTCTTACTTTAAACTGCTATTAATAACTTGGCGTAAAAGAACAACTGATGTTATTGAACTTACGTAAAAAGTGTGCAAAAAATGAATGCCCAGTTAAGTAAACGACCTAAAGCTACCTTACAGTTATAACTATTTATAAACCAGTGATTTAACTTTTAGAGTGATAGAGTACGTACAAATTGTCTATATGGAATATGTACTCGTATATCAAAAATCAATAAGACATTATAACGAACAGATATTAATCCTACCGCACATAAACGGGAATAATAATTATATTTATAAAGATTTATCAATTTTATATAATATTCTAATATTTTTTTATTTATGAGAAAAATATGTAAAAATATTAAATTCGTTCATAGAATCGCGTAGGATGTTCGTAGAAAATTATATTGAAATTATGTGGGATATGTGTAATTTTTACTTTATTCTAGGTTAGGTAAATTACCAAGATAAGACTTAATAATGGGAAAACATTTTAGTACGACTTCGGTAATTTTAACGTAGATGTGATTGTCTGGCTACGCATGATTTGGTCGGAACCCACACAGATGTAGATGTTATAATTAAATTTGCGACAATTTTCACCCTGAAAAAATTATTATATGTTTATTTAAGAGAATATATAACAAATTTAAAACTGTTTTTGTAACTATTTTTATTTCCACATGGTAAAACAAAACAATTGTTATGAGGCCAACATAACATTAATTTAGTGCCTAATAAAAATTAGTAACAATTATTACGTGATCCGGTACAACATATTTCCCAACGTAAGACAAGAGCTACCTGTTAGGATACTATTCCATATTAGTCGTCTCATGTGCATATAGGACTACATAGATTTCTAAATATACGTTTTATGGTTAAAGTTTTAATAAAATTCTGTAGTTAATAAGTCATTAATATACATAAATGTATACAAAAAAAATCGACGTTGTATTTATTTCTCTCTATTTTCAATACAGTATTATACCTAATCGTATAGATTCATCCGAGATACTATACAATTGAAACATCTCCTTTACCTAAATCCTCACGGTAAATTTTCAATAGTTTTGAAATGTCAACACAATCAATATATTACATGATTTAACCAAAACTTTCTCTAAAAGTGTCTGTTACTGGTACAGGCATCGTAAAATTTTGATAACTACCTACTTGATACTAAAAAGTGACAACGATTACTGTATGTGACACGGAAATATGTGGACAAACATCAACTGGTTACCTACAAGGACTTCCACATTACGCCATTTTTCTCGTTCTGCCCTCAAACGTCGTAATTCATCGCTGTATCAGCGTCCAAAGTGAATCGATTCATTCATATCAAAACCACATCACATAGCAGCGACAACTTATTGTTTCAAGCGGTAACAATTGATATGGGCTATAAAATGTCCTTCCTTCCGTTGAATAAAACTATGCATTTTGATAAATAATTGGATCCGCCTTTAAATATATATATTTATATAAATCGGAACAAAGGCTTAATCTGAGCGCACCAATTCGAAATTAAAACTATTATTATTGTACCTGTATGCAGTATAGAAACTTAGACAAATATATAGTGTGATATAGGAGCTTCGGGTCATTAATACTTTTTCTCTCTTTTTGAAGATTTCCAACTCAGTGACAAAAGTTGGAAACCTTCAAAAAATAACTAAAATCTCAAAAAGAGACTCAAATACAAACATAATTATCAACTTCTGTCATAATTGTAAATAAATTCATGTCAAAGGGCCTCAAAATAAACATAACACTGTGTTTTTAGTTTAAGAAAGTGACATGGTGAGGCATTAAGATCGTAACGGTTAAAATTCAAATGACTGGTAGGTACGTTATCAAACCAACACGAAGTCGGACGTTAAGGCTTGGCTGGTTTTTAGTTTTCATTCGTTAGTTTATGCGAGAAACTGAAAGTGAATCGGATTCTTGGGTAAAAGCGGCAACGTGATCAACATACGCGTACACGGTATCGACTCAATACTTCAATGCGTAGACTGCGATATACGTCGAAAATTCTAATTGCTAAATAGTTCTTTATTTTCTAAAAAAGGAAAAATATAACGAAATACTCGTAACAGTTCACAACCCTATATGGGGGTAATACGAGCAAAATTATAAGAATATTATTTGCTTGGTTTATCGAGAGCTGCAAAATAACATCACTACGATCAGTGACTTTGCTATTAGAAGTTGAGGTGCAAGAGGCTCCTTAACTATAATACAACACACTGTTATTCAGTATTAGTAGCAGCTCTCGTCTGACTTGGAATACCGCTTATCAGCCCATAGTCAGAATCTTTAGTCTCATCCGTTGGTGGCATCCTAATGATGACACATATTCTCCCCATCCGATAACACTTTCAGGGTTGACTTCTGACCGGACACTCCCTCGGGAGCGCCGCTAGCACCCTTCTTTTCTAAAGAAGAGTCGCATTCGATGAAGGCTTAGAGGCCGCAAGGCGAAAGCCACTTCAGATGGTGTTTAGTGGGTAGGCTTAGCACTCGCTAAGTCACGTATGAGTCCCACATAGCCAGCGTAGCCGACTGCGCTGGTATACATGAGCATTCACCATCCTACTCCCGTAAGAGAGAAAATAAATTCAGTATTAATTACTGTTATTAGTTGCCAAGCAGATAAATGTTAATAAAAATGGATTTCAGCAAACTTCTGATACTATTAACAATAAACACATTGATTGATTCCATTTATAATAAATATTTATGATTTACTTAACATTTAATACCACGCTTGATCACTAAAATGCACGTTAAAAATATATTTAATTCACTACTTGATTAAATATTTTTTGTATTCAAAATTATTAAAAAAAGATCTCATAACAAAAATTTAAATGATGGTGGTCATAGCGTATATATTACTAGATAGGTATGTGCAATATATATTATTATAAGTATATCTGTTTGTGTTTTATTTGTGTATGTGTGGGTGTGTGTGTTTTGTGTTTTTTATGTGTATTGTTTGTGCTTTTTTAGGGAAATGGTTGGATAATTTCTGGCTTTTACATAATTTCAATATAAACATACCCCTACTACTGGTTAACCTTTTTTTTGTATGAACATAGTTTTCCTTATGTAAGTATTTTTGGTAAGTAATAATAAGACACTCGGAGCACAAGATCAATTACATGGTTACAAATGTGTTTTTTGTCTAGTGAAAAAAAAAATATGTTAACCGTTACCGTATATCTTTTAATACGCAGTAAAACTAGATAGGTTTTTAAAACCGGCCGTTAATCATGTAATTGTAATAAAAAATACTAAATAGGTAGTAGCCGAACTGCTGCGATTTTATCATTAACCTTGGTTACAGATAATTATAATTGCACTTGAGAGCAAAAAACTTATTCCCTACAATATTCTGTATATATTGTGCAAACTCTGAATAGATAACCCAAAGCTCAAATAGGACTTGCTTGGATCATAGTTTCATACAGTAAATGTATATTTTTTAATTTCGAGTTACGTACATCTGTGTACAAGATGGGAAACATAGAAATAACTTTTCATTTCCTGTGAAAATTTAGATTACATATTTTTTTTATTTTCGTGTAAATTGAGGTTTTATATTATGTCTCATTGTTATTTTTAAATTAGTTTTACAAGTTTCTCGTGTTTTGCCGAAATGGTATTTTTTTTATATTTTAATCCATGAAATTTAACTTATGATGCACTTGATGCACTTGACAATTTATTTTTGTTTTCTAATTGACTCCCCAATATTAACTTTCAACATCATAATTAGTTTATTTACTTTACCAAAATAAACATAATAATTATATTGGGGAGTATATCAGAAAATTAAAAAATTTGACAAGTGCATCACATCAAGTAACAAATGATATCAAGTACTAACTTTGTACCTACGAGTTCTATATGTACCTACCAAATTTTTGTTTTTCCCTACAAAATCAATGAAAATTGGATATAACGGATGGACAGACGACTGATGTATCGATTAATTGAACCTTAAAGAGACTATAAACTTTAACTTAATGTGACACTATAAAGTTTTGGCATGATCCGGAATGTGAGGCGGGCACTTTTTGGTGCCAATTGGCAAGTTTAAATCGAATTCGTTTACAATACCATATTTAAATATTATTTTTAAAATCTATGTACTAATAAACTGTTTAAGTTAATCAATGCATTTATCATGAAAATTATAAAACAGTTCGTTAACTTATATTGTTTGTCAGTAAGAACTTGAAAACTATAATTTTAATTATTATAATGAATTTAAGCCACATCGTATTTTAATACCTCGAACAAGCCGACAAGGCGTGTCGCGAAGAAAGTACCGATACATCAGCACAAAATCTAAGGACCTCCCCGGATGTGACATGTTTGTTGATAAACATGTCTATAATATTTCGTAAATAATCCAGTCCAGTCAGCTGTCCAAAAAGTGGCAACGACAGAAAATCCCTCGTAAGAATAGAGATGTTCTTAAGAAATGATTTCAAACTTACCTCGTATTGGTGCAAGCGTACGTTAATATAAAACGGTCCTTATTTCTAGCAAGCTAGCTTCTTCCGTGATTAGAGTCATGTTGCCTCAGTAACATGTAAACAAATACTTGTAAGTGGCGCTTAATCAGGTAACATATTGTATTTCATATCGATTAAGCAACATTGTATCTACATTGCTACTCTGCGGTCAACGTTACCTACTCAAATAACATTCAAGCATTATCAGTACAAACCGCTATTTAGGTAGTACAAATACATAGATTTGAAACCATTCCTACATAATTGATGTGTAGTAGGTAAGGTACATTTCTGCTGCGATTGGATTAACAAGCAATGTATTTATTTAGGTATCGTGTTACTTGTCCGTATTATATCATACAAGCGGCCCGCGATGGCTTCGTTCGGGTAAAACAAATATTATATATCTTATGTCCGGCCGGAATAACCTTTCAAATGGTAAAATAATTCAAATAAGTGCAGCTGTTTCGGATATTACTTTCCACATATACACAAACTTACAAAATTCGCGCTCTCTGTTCATAATATTAGTATAGATTATTCTAGTACAATGTGTCTGATGGTAGGAGTTTTAACTCGGCAGCTTAGCTACCACCCTCCTTCTACTATCAACTGTGATTTTTTTTTTTATTTATTCATATACACACATCCTTTCAAAGTGTAACATTAATGATTTTAAAAAATTACAAAGGTACATTTTTAAGATCATTAATGTTACAGTTAGCAAATGTTATTAGTTACGTTTTTAAGTAGAAGTATGGGAAACCAAGCAATGAGCGGGTCACCACTTCCAAGGTGGATGGTGTCGGTGTTGCCTTTAGTATTACGGATGTCCATAGAGGTGCCCACTCACTATCAGATTGCCCGGCAGCTCGCCCGTTGGCTATTTACTTAAAATATAATTTTAACTTATCCGTTTCATAAACTACCTTAAATATTTGACGTACATAATGTATGTATAGTTAAAAAATGAACTAGGTCATCTGATGCAATTGGCAAAGAACATCATTAACCTACATGTATTATATGTATATACCATTAAGCTTAGTGATTTAATTTTAAATGAGATTTAAATATTTTTAAGATGTATATATTAAGTATAAATTTTACGATGTGCAAAACAAACATTCATCAAGTAAAAATTCACTGTCTCAAAATTACCGAACGACTATCTTCATCATGACTACTACATATGTAAAAATACATTTAGAAAAAATAATACGAACCATAAATGAATAAAAAAAAATAATGTACGCTTTTATTTTGTCGCAAATTTAATAAGACAGTGATTATTTAAATTGCGACAAAATAAAAGCGTACATTAATTAATAAACTCTTGGATCTGATCGAGATATCACAATGAAAGTCTATAAATTGAAAACAATTTAATGGACCGTCATCATGCAAAGTTATATCTAATGCCCCATCAATATCTATTGAAGAAGGGAATAAAAGATAAATGAATTTATGCTGATCGGTATATTGACAATACCTACTGAAAATAAATACTTACCACAAATATAATATTGATAATATATATAATATTGTTCTTGCTGCATCTATCATGTGCGTAACTAAAGAGTTTGTTTAAACACGAATGTTCATATGACGTGGGAGTCTTCAAGAGGAGAGTAAATAGGCTTTTTTAAAGTTAGTGTGTTCAGCACCACTTACCAGCAGGTGGGATTGTTGTGAAGCATTAACTTATTTTATGGTAAAAAAAAATAAGCATAAACCGTAAGTGTTTTTAGTACATTAATTGTTTAGTAGTTATTGCGGAATATTAAGAATAATAAGTTAAACGTGAGATTCAATTTAAGTAAATTATTGAAATAAACTGTACGCATTTTATTTAATCAAGTATTAAAATTACCCAATTTCACTTTTACAATTTAGGAAATTACATTTCCTAGAAACATAAAATTGTACGTTACTAAAACCGCTAAAACGTAGGTAGGTTGAAACTGATATACTAACCTAAACATTACGAAGTTTTTTAGGATTATCAAGAACATTGATTGCGGAGTAGAACTGTTTAACGATTTGGGAAGCTCCATCCGACACGCCTACAAATTTTACAGTTCATCAATGTTGCGTTCAGGTTGCAAGAATAATCCTCCAATCGTTTCGATTTTCATTGAAAATAATTTTATTATTCTCGATTAAACGATGAATGTTAAAAATGCCATTTTATATTTTGGTGTAGCGACTGTGAGCTACTATTAAGGCAAATGTACATTAGTAAGTATAAGCGAGGTTGCAAAACGTGGTACTTTAAGTGTACATTGTTAAACTGAAGGAAAGTTGTTGTCGTATTGACTGTTCACAATTAAAACGATAGCGTTTGCGTAACTATCTAAGCACTTAAGGGAAATCATCATACATTCCACACTAGAGAGAACACAATGAACGTTATATATAAATAAATTTATTTATGTATTTAGCAAAGGTGGTTTTGCTAAATCACACTCACACAAGATGATGAAATATCATTTGGGATTTTTTTCTTATTAAATTAAAGCTGATTTGTTTTACAAAGTATAAAGTATTGAATTGACTAACACCAATACACAAAATTTATATACATGTAATATCCATACCCTTAATTTCATCAACACGCATTAACAGTGTAAATGGAGGTTATTTAGGATATGAATTAATAAAATCGATATAACGACAACGTAATATAATATGGGTGTCGATATTTTAAAACAATTGAAAACCACGATAAAGTCATATTTTACTATTGTTTTAAGTTTATACGCAAATAAAAAATATCAGTACCTACATTAGGATCGGAGATTTTTGCGTTACTTCATTTCGTACACTTGAAACATAGATATTCCTTTAAGGAAGACCACTATGTGCCTCTAAGTGCGTACCAGTACTAGGGCGAAGAGCGATGTTTTGGAACAACATCCTTGTCTTGTTATTCAATGCATTGTTCCCTACGTGTTAGTATCCACATATCTGTCAAATTAAACAATGATCTATTGTTTACGGTACTTATACGATAGCCATTACCCCAATCCCATCAGTTTTTGAGTGAACATTTTTCATGGTCGCATAATGATCAATTCAAGTGTCATATTTATTATCATGTCATGATCGTGTTCAATGTACGTAGAAATAAATAAATAGTGAATTTGTACATTGAGTTAAAAGTAGAAAGATACTGTCCAAAGAAACGTGTTATCTTAAAAAAATTTACGTCGAAAAATCTCAACCGAAAAAAGTAAGGATAAGTTAATATATCAACTGACATTGGTTGATTTTTTAACGATGAATCAAATCATGGATTCAGATAGATCTTTCCATGATGATAACATTTTATGAACCAAGATTCATCTACCTAGTTTAACTGGGTAATATTAAATACTTGTTTTGATATCTACAAACACATGGTTCCAAATTTAAAAAAAAGTTAAGTATATATTTTTAAGTGCATCGTGTAGTATTTAATCTTTATAGCTTTAGAAACAGAATACAATACTGTAATTGCGATTTGAAATTCCCTTTTTTAATGGAAAAGATCATGGCAATTTTATTGTCGATACTTTATATGTGTTGGGAGGTATTCTAACCATGGATCATGCACTTTAAAGAAGCATTTGAAGCAAGAATATGCTAAGAAAGTACTTGGTCATAGACTCATACGGAGTGTTGTAAACAACTATATTAACCAATCCTATAAAAAATATAATATATGATAACATACTGTATTATAACAGTATATATAGAAATATATATCTAACTATAAGTTTATAAGACCTAAGAATTTCATCCAGTACGTATACGATAAATCAAAAAAGAAGATTTATCTCATTTTTTCGATTTTTAAGCAAGTACTGGACAACATTTGAAAATTGATTGTAAAGTACATAACGTATGAAATATTGTCGTATATTTCCTAAACCAGATGTACTCGTAATATGCCCGATAAATTGTAAAGACTCCCCTTTACTTGGACCAAATCTTTAAAAAAATAATGGAAAATCAATTATATATTAAACAAAAAATTGAATACCCTAACAACGGAACCGCATTATTATTTCCTCCTTTTACCTAAAATCTTTTATATATTTCGTTATTAAACAAAGTGACTCAAGTGAAAAAAATTCGGAAGAGTGTGTTCTTTTAACATCTTTCTTTACGTTGAGGTTTATTATTTCTAACATTACTTATAATAATGATCCTTATCAATAAACAGTCAATCACTACATACCCTACCCTGACTTTACTCCATTGCTTTTGTTGAATAACAATATGGTTTCAGTCACGATTATGCATTATTTTATTATAGGTAAAGATTTGTAATCATTCTCAGTATACAGAGTAATTACAGATATAATAACGTACACGTACGTATATTTAATTTCTGAAAACTTTGTTTTTCCCTGAGATAAAGTTCTATACGCAGCTACTAAAATTCCCGCAAAGTTGTACATCAAAATGCACTACATACATCAAATTATCTATATTATAAAAAACTATATTAAAAGAATCATGTATAATTTAAATAGTGTCCATATACGATAACCGTAAACTGTAGTCAAATTGCTACCCAAAATTAGTTATTCATAACATTAACAAATATTATTCACTTATAAGTACAGAAGGCAAAGTTAATTAATCGATAAGTGTATTTATTACAAGCGTGTACCTGCGACTTGTTCGCGCCAGTGATCGCGTGGTCGATCGCAGAGTAAAACAAAACGCACGTGGCTGACGCGAGCGGCACGGGGAAGCGCGAACGTACTTTGCGGCCGCACTCAGAACTACAGGAGTGACAAACGCACTCGCCAAATTTTGCTCGCCCCCCTTCGACAACAACACAGAGCTTAAAAGTAAAAGTGGTCTATCCTGGAGGCGTGGCGTTAACAGCCCTGACTTCGTGTTATCTGCGTTAACCGGCGCGATATATTAAACTGCTCCGTGATAGAGATTTTTTATAAAAAGATATGTCTGTTGGACATGTTATTTTTTTTGGATGTAGTTAGTTGAAGGTTGTCTGTTTAATGCAACTATAAGTGCATTAGATGCACTATGCATGCAGCAATTTTTAATTTGTACAATCATAATTGTTGCTTGGATACTTTCATCTGTCAGAATTAATTCAAGGTACACACACCGTTTGTAGACAAAAAAAAAATGTCGATCACTCAATGTTATTAGGAAATTTTAGAAATTTTCAATCGTTGTATTTGATAAGATACTCAAATAATCGAATTAAATGGCGTAAATAATATTAAATTGCTAGCATAATATCAATAATTTACACCAGTACTTTTATATTTTGCCAATATGCAAAAAATGCGAAATACGAAAAATTATTAACATTTTTTTCGTTGTAAACGAACACACGTTTATCGTAAAACCAATCTAAGTTGTAAGACCTAAGTGTCTGTTATAGTGTTGATGTTTTATATCAAAAAACATGTGTGTACATCAAGAAATCGAAAACAATCCGTGGAAGTAGAAAAATACAAATAAATATCTTAAATGGATAATGATGTTTTTAGTCAGTTCAGGTACGTCACAGACAATTGTATTCATTGTTGGTATTCATTTACCTAGAAATAAATTCGCCCAACATCCCAAGTTGATTAAAATTACACGTAACAATTGAATTTAATTCATGCTACGTTTATTATTATTACGTTTCACCTGTATCGCTATGACTGAGATAAAGAGTTCCAGCCAACTTTAATTGCAAGTCAGCCTTCCTTGCTCTTGATGCGCCCTCCTTGACAACGAACGAGTCTGTGGCGTTAAGGGCCTCATCTGCCAGCTCTGTACCACCTAGTTTAATACTGAAGAGATTTCTTTAGCACTCTCGTCATTTACCACCCTGTAAGAATCACCTGTGAATTGATTTGCGAAATGAGCGTTTTGTATAGCGAGTTCCTGCTTCTTTCTCTCTTGTGTTATATGACTAGATCAGACTTGCTCACGACTGTAGCTGGGGTAAAATTTTAATATATTGAATCTTCTAGTTAATTTGATGAATTAAAATTATATTATTAATTAACAACCTATTTCTAACATTTCATTGTACATTTTATGTTACACAATTTAGTAGGTATACATAGTTTAAAAACAGATTTTTACGTTCGGTTCAAGCACTATTACTAATTATTTACTAATTATAAATCCATTATGGATTGATTAATGTTCAAATAACCATGTCATGATCACGGGTCATGGGTATTTGTGATGTCATATTTGTGTATCTCCATGCCGCCCGCAGCACAGGGTATCTTACAGCGGGGGTGTGAGTGTATTAACGTTTCATTATGTTTAATCCCATCGATCCGCTGTTTTTATTTTTTTTAATTCAGCTTTTTAAGTGTTTCCATTCCGGTAAAATTCTAAGGAACAGGTTGGATACTACAGCGACTAATTTGTAGGACTTTTAGCCGGTTAACTTTAGTTCGGGTTTTCCATGCAACAACTTATTGCGTTTCAATAACTTTTTAATTATGTGAATGCAACATATTAAATAGATGTTAATAAACATTCAGTATGCCAATTGCTAAAATGTAAACATTTTCTCGTAACCTTCACTCTATCTACTGAGGTAGCCGAGACTGTTATTGCTGACGGAACCACGCCAGCCTACTCCGAGGCAAAGACAAAGCGTATTGTATATTGTTACAATTTAAAGATTATTTTGCAATATGAGTGTTATTACCGCGCGTCTAGTAGATGCCGCAACGATCAGTTATAGTTCCCAGGCGCTGTTCAATCGCAATTTTTGTACTCTATCAACATAATGGGTGGGCATTGTGAGAACGGTTGTTAGAGCAACAGGAAACATGAGCCTAACCCTCGATGCCGATGTAGGAAGAGTGTCGTGTTTCTACCGTAACAAACAGAGCGCAACGTAATTCGGATACTATTGATTTACATGCTATTCATTTAAGAGTGTAGTGACGTTATGCGACGCACAGCTCTAAATTTTCTCAGTTTCTAATCACTGTTATAGTGGTGCGTTGTTTTCGTATTACGACTATACCTTACTTGCTGACATACATGTCAAATATCATAGCGTTTCAAACGCTTGTCGTATAAATGTTATAATTAAAAACATTTAAACTGTATCCCTATTATGAACTCGTGGTTGCTAATTATTTTTTACTTTCTTTAATCAGTTACTTGAAAATTGTTAATAAATATCGATCGAGCTAGTACAATTATTTTTATTAGCCCATATAGTATGTACCACCACGTTATAATACTGCTGCTCCGAAGCAAGTAATGCACTGTGGCTTGAAGTGTATAGATGCCATTTGTTATGTGTACATATATGCACACAATTAAAGCTCAAAAAAATTACTTACCCCCATACGGTCTTTTTAGTACTGTAACGCTCAACAATTACGTCGAAAAGCAATTAAATTGTCCATAACCAAGGGCCGAGTTTTTTGTATTATTAATGTATTATATATTTATTTGTCATCAGTAATTTACATCTGAATATACTTGGTATCAAGATATTTCCACCCTTTTAAATGCTTTCTTACATTAACTATTGGGGTTGAAATGGCTTTATCCACCCTTGAGCGTAAGCCATACTCCCGTGCTCGGTATGCACCCTACTAAACAGTGGATGACGTTACGACATACGGAGTTCGCTGGTGATACCGTATTTTGCTCGCTTGGCTAGCAGCTTCAAGTAGCTTCAAAGTTTCTTATAGAACCGACTGTGAAATGTTTCATAGATATTTCAGTCGCAGCTTCGAAGAGCCAATAAAAATGTGTCACAAACTGGTTTATAGTCAGCTACATTTCGGCAATGCCTATGATGTTTCATGTCGATTATCTATGGGTGACGGTGTCTATTTATCATGAGGTGACTCGTTTGGTCTTAGTCGATGAGTTACATGAAAAAAATGTTCTAGTAGAAGATTATTGCCAGGCCTATTTATTACACCTACAATTACCGCGGAAAGATATTCAGTGTCATATTTATAAGAGTACATAAAAAAAAGATTACTAATTATTTCCTGATACTATATGTATATATAATATTTATATTTTTATTTTATTTACTTACCTTCTCGTTTTTATTCCCGTAAAGACCATTGAGTTTTATTGTTAACCACACAATTTTCAGTTTGTTTAGAGTACAAATTCTCAGACTTGTGGTTTGATTCGCTGATTACAAATTTTTGGAACTAACATTTGGCCTGATTGGGTTTAAAACGATATTACACTTGTGTTCTTTTAATTCTTGCACAGTTTGATTGCGTATTCCAATCTGGATACAAAGATGTTCAGTAACAACCAAAATGCATTGTTAGTTTTGGCTTCTTTACTAAATTCTATAATAATACATGGGCTTACAAATAACCTTGCCTGGACCGGCGGCCCGTTACATATTGAATGTGAACACAGTGCCGAATTGTGGACAAAAACCGGACAATATATACGAGAAAATATAATCGCAATTAAAGCGTTGGGTTTTAAGGATGACATCTATGTGATCACACCCAGGTATTTAATATTTTGTTTCGTTTAAAATTACAAAAGCTATATCACAATTTTTTTTCGGTAGCCAATATTTGGCAATTCATCTTTACAAATTAGTACTAAACGAAGGACATATAGACAAGCAAAATTCAATAACGTACAATGAACGGTAAAGGTTGTCATAGAATTAAGTATCTGGAAATAAAATTCTTAGAGCATCTCTATTAGAGTTCTTATTATAAATTAAACTTCGAACATAGAAAGGTGGAATGAAACAAAATTTACCAGATAAATAATATTCATTTACATGTGAGCATTTTATCAAACTTATGATTTTGATTATAATTTATTTTATAAATATTAGTTTTTACAAGAAAAATCGATTGTTGTCTACCTAAGGATTATCTACTACTTCGGCACAACATTGGCAGATCAGGCAACAATACATGTTTGCTTAATTAATGAAGCTCAATAAAAGGGTCACGGTTCATTGTTTGTAGCTACATGATCATGTTAGGTATATTGCATTATCGTGCAACATACTAGATACAACATACAATCCCACAACACGGTATCGACGAGGTACGAAAGCAGAATATTTATCGATTAATAATTTTTTTATCGATTAATGAGGAACCCATTCTCTAGTACATATTTCACCTGTCAATTAATTATCTTATTTTACTATTTACTTGTCTCATAGCATTACAATTTATTATAACATGATGTTAATTATAATTATCAAGAACTTCCAATTACACACTGTATATAATTTATAAGCTTATGTAAATTGATTTATTAAGAAATAGTAAATGATGTAATATTTCGCATAAACCAGTTAAAATACCTGAATGCCGAAAATAGTCACCTGCCTTTCATTACAATTTTAATATATGACATTGAGGCTGCTAAAGACAACATATATTCCTCATGATTACAATGCATATTTACATATATATGCACTTTACTTTCATAATAAATTGTGTAAACCAAAACAAAATCATACATCTTGCACTACAATCGATATCATAATTAATTAGCTAATAATATCTTATGTTTAAACATGAGCCGTAAGTTACTTTTGATTAGTATTAAATTAATAGGTTCAATTTTATATATTATTAGCGATAAATAATTTAAAAAATAAATCTATTTTCATTTAATGTCATACTTTGTAGGTTGTATGACTGAAAATAGCGTTAGAACATGGTTGTTTATATAAAGTGATCATTCATAACAAAATATAAACAAATTATTATTAATCGAAAACAAGAATATCAACGGTGCGCGTCAGATACTTTACAGATCAGTTGTATAAGTATGCGAGGCTTTTTTTACATAAAATAAGTTAATGCTTGACAACAATCTCACCTGATGGTAAGTGGTGATGAAGTAAGATGGTGAACGCACTAACTTAAACTTAATAATAGCCTCTTGAAAACTCACTCTCAGTCACCTCTTGAAGACTACCACATCGTATGTAACCGGGAACACCGACTCTTGTATGTTGGCGTATACTACATACATGGTGCTTGCGTTACTATACTCAAATTTATTAATCTTTACAAAACATTTGAACACAAGTTTTATACTCCTTTGCTTTCCTTATATTCAATAAAACATTTTTGAATTATACAAAGAGCGCTTTAATCTCATATGTTACATAATAAACCTCACAAAAGCTTTTTTGTACGTATAATATACATAATTTTCGTAGAAATTGCCTAGATAAGTAATATTCGTATATTTACATAATGCGTACATGATTGAATCACCTAACTTTATGTACAAACCTTCAATTTTATCCATCTTGTCAATTGGGAGTAAACCGGATTTGACAGAAGGACATCCGGACAAGCACGTGACTGATCGTATAAAGGTTTTATTGTCGGATGTACGGAACTCCAGCGGCTTCGTCAGACAGCATGTGGCTAGGTGTGATATTCAATTCGCGTGTTGGTCATGTATCTACAGTATACGAATTAACATCGTATGAAAGACGCTACAACTTGTCGTGACAGTTTCTCCGATTACATTTTCATCACGCCAACATCGCAGCCAGCCTTAAAAGTTTATTCTAATAATACAGTATTTGTATTAGATATTTTCTTCCGTGAATTCAGATTAAAACGTGGAGTGCTTGCAACAGTGTGGCTAGTGGTACGTGGGCGTGGAGGCGCAGAGCTCCAGCCGTTCCCCAATCTCGCTGCGCATGCCCTGGCTGACTGCGCAGCTTTGCAAAATCCTGTGGACTTCCAAATAGATTACATGGTGAGTGATGACCTTCAGTGGTCTGTAAATGATGAACCAAGACCAGTCTTTCTTAAAGCGAGCAACAAAACAAGACGAAGCAAGAAGATTCTGGGGCTTTCGAGCTTTAAAGAATCGTTAATGAGGTCTAAAATGCCAGCGCTTGATTAAAAAAGATGAAAAGATATTATATTATCAAATTTCGTTTGACTTCCAAACAAAAACAAAATATTAAATATTTATATTAAGCTATGATGTTGAACCATATCAATTGTTCTTTTATCGATCTCTCATTTAAAAATTTAACTGTTAAAATAATCGAAACATGTATCCCGACACGTAACGTTTAGTAAAAATAGTGGATTTTGAAGAACAAACAATTTGTTGTCCATGTAAACCGCTTTTCACTTCATTATTATTCTTCTGACGAAGAACAAAGTTTAACATGACTCTGAAATCTCGGTAGGTGGGCGCACATGCACGCTCAACAACAACAAAACGAGGCATAACTGCAGCAAACAGCTTTCTTTCAACTTTATCACACAAAAATCTAATAAAAGCTTTTTGCATCAATTCAATTTTATGATTAAAGTACAATGTTCTATCAATGGACGGACAAATATGCACGTCTAGAAATTTTCACAAAAAATTTACAAGATAAAAGCATTTTTATGAATAGTGGTGACATGGACTTATTACAACGATTAGATTATTATTTATCAATAAGGTCATCAGTCTCGCGACATTGTAAAAGTTTTATCTACCGGAAATAGTAGTTCATTTTTAACGAAGTATTTTTAAATTAATTTGTTCTTCTTGGACTCGTATCATACTAGTTTCTTATGCATAACCTCGTTAAATTTTAGTAAGTAAAGATTGTTGAAATATAATTCTGTTACGCTCACTTGGAGATTTCGTTAACTTTAACTTCCCGTTATGAAATATAGTAATTGTAGGTATTTATTCAATATTTTTTATAATAGAAAATACTCACACTCCTGCACCAGTATTGTCAGATACAAGATATATCGCCAAATAACAAGATTTTACAAGAAACATATATTTGTCATATAAATATCTACGTCTGTCGGATATCAAACCCGGAAACCTTCGTTCGGCAGACAAGGCCACTAACTCACTATCAAATTTGTTACAAGATTGTCTAATATAGAAAATTTGTTTATTATTACTTTATTATTCCATATGTCTTCAGCAATCTTTTATGAGGCTCGGTCTTTGTTTTTCAATAAAGTCCTAAAGTTGATACATGATACATGATACGAGTATTTGTTGAAACTTTCGACGTAAGTGGTACACGTATGTGGTAGAAAATTGTGTGAATAATAGGCGGCATTTCGGCTTCGTACTCAAGTCGAACAAGATCGAGAGGTGACCTACAACAGGACAAATTAATCTGTTTCTGATGGACATGTTAGTTAACAAAGACTTCCCACATAACTTGATAACATAGGTTGTTTGGTATGTCTGCCACACCTATTGTTATGAATACCAATTTACAAGCTTACATTACAACTTGCTTCTAAAGAATTTAACAACCCCATATTAGTGGATGGCATCGACTTGTAATTTGCAAGCTTACTATAAGATTACGTTTAGTACTAAAACATTGGGTCCATATCATCATCATCACTATCACAAAATATCCCGTCGTTATATAACGATTTCGTCCTCACAGAATGAGAAAATCTGAAGCTCTTAAGTACAATAGATCGATTATAGTGTGTAACTATATTCAGCATTTTTTATAAGTATATAAAACTGAAAGTTCATTTTCTGTACGTATAAAAACGGAAGGTCAATTGTACCTGATGTGAAACCTAAAGGATCAGTATAACTATTAAAAATATCAAAATGTGCCATTTCGGATGATGAGCATTATTGGTATGATGAGCAGGAATTTTTCTACAGAAATATAAATAGTGAAGAGCTGGGATGCCTAAGTATGCAATTGAGGAGTTTAGCCAGACTCCGAATGCCGACCTCAAAATGGATAAGTTGGAATTTCGGGCTATCAATGAGATCAAATTTTAATTACTAATGGGTCGAGCAAAAAATTATCATAAGCTTTTTTAATGTCGTTTGTGTAGGAGTTGTTGATTTTGAATTAGTATTGTAGATGTCAAGCTGATACTCATTCATTACAATATGTTTGTAAGCCAATAAACTTAAGGACTATTTTCGTGAAGCAAAGCGGGTGCGAGTTGCTAATTTAATAATGGGATGTATGTGAAAATCGACGGCAATTAAGACTCATAGCGAGATGTCAAGCTAATTTTAAATGCTATTCTTTATTTCCCCCTATTGTCTTCTTTAGTTGAATGTCGAAGCTGTAGTGTAGTTAATAGTTGAAGATGGCGTTTTCATATGACTAAGGGCCATATCTAAATCGATATTAACGCTGTATTCTAAAATAAAATGTACTTATGCTGTCACAATGGCCAGACATAATACCTATTATACTCGTACAATTAGTTTAACAAGATATAGTAGTAAGCTGTCATTCAAGTTCTACAAGCGTGTTATGAAATTTGATCAAAATGATTTACAATAATAATCGTCTATAGTGCCAAACAGAATTACTATTAAGCAATACCTAAGCACTTAGGTAGTACTTATTTGCAATTTATCTATCGCCGCAATATGTTCCAGTACTCGTATTTTAAGTCAACGTTTGGTTTAAACCTATCCACCTTTAATACCCCGATCCCGTAGCCCAGTTGGTAGTGACCCTGCCTGCCGAGCGCGGGGTCCCGGGTTCGATTCCCGGCCGGGCCAGATATTTATGTGATAGACAAATGTTTGTTCTCGGGTCAAAGGTGTTTGTGATGTGATAATTGTGTATGTCCACGCCACCCGCAACACAGGGAATCCTAGTGCGGGGGTGTGAGTGTGTAAAAGTTTAATTTTTTTTTAACTTTTAATTTTATAGATATTTAAGTCCGATTTAGGAAATATTTTTTAAAATAATAAAAATTAAATAATATTTGAAAGTTGCGATCAGTCACGGAAGGGCAACTAAAGGTACAGTTTTGAGTCCTTATCTGTTATTCCTAGTGTTGGACACACTCACTACAAACGCTCCGAAGCAAGCTAAGTGGACATTTATATACGCAGATGAAGTAGCGATCTGTACGTCGAGTCATTAAGAGCTGGACCTAGCCCTATGTGCATGGAAGACGCAATTGCAGGCAGGTAGGTGGATTAGTTCTGAATGTTGCAAAAACAATATATGGAATACAACGTCATGACACCCTGCACTGACCCTATAGTGGTAGATGGACAGGTAATTCAACAGTGCAACGAGTGCAAATACATGGTCGACATGTCATGGTTGCAAAAGAACATACAGCACTATATATCAGCCGCCTGGCTTAAGTGGCAAGAAATAACAGTAGTCATAGTTATAAGACCAGTCCTGACTTATGGAAGCGAGACGCGGGCTATGACGAAAAGGCATGTATACACTATCCTTGTAGCTGAAATGAAGATGTTGAGGTGGATGTGGGAAGTGATGAGGTTCGACAAGATCCGCAACGACTACGCGCGAGGAAACCTCGGAGTACGTGACCAAAAGCCAGCTCAGGTGGTATGGGCGTAGTAAACCGATACCACCTGAATACATCAGCAGTGCATCACTCAACCTTAATATGCCAAGTCAGCGGCGACGATTAAGACCGAACCTACAATGGTTGAATGTTATTATAATATGTAGAACGACATGAAAAGTTGCGAGCTCGCAGAAATTTCCTGGATGGGGTGAAATGCAAGAAAAGAAGCAGGAAAGCAGACCGCTTTAAACGTTAGGGAGAACAAAAAGAGAAACATTTTTTTTCCGTATAATTCTAAAATTAATTAATTAATTAATATTTGCAAAAACTGTTAACTAATAGTAGGAATTTCATAAATAAATTATAATCAGTATTTTTAAACTATATCGGTTTGTAAACAATTTGTTTTTTTGTTATAGGGTAATCTTTGGATATTAGACATCGGCATCGTTGAAACGGTGAACACACCTCGGTGCACATGTCCGCCAAAAGTTGTAGTAATCAACACTGTCTTAGGCAAAGTTACGAAAACGATTGAACTCTCTTCGCTGACTGAACCCACCTCACAACTCCAGAACTTGGTTATAGACCACGCCTTAGGAGGAAAAACTTATATGTAAGTAAAAATAAGAAATTGGGTTCAGATTCTGCATACCCACTCTATTTTTTTTAAGGTAGATAGATATGTGCATATATAAAATAATATAAAATATTAATTATATTGTGCGGAAACCTACAATTCGACGATTTCCTAAATGTGCTCAGATGGGTATTTTTAGTCCATACACACCTCTCTTTCACACACCGAGAATCCATCTAGGTGACTATGATGACTTACGAGAACGGGATTACGGACTTTTTTTGATATCTTACAGTTCATTATAGCCATCATTACATATTGTCAGCTAGTTATTCACCCAATCGTTACGTAAAATTGTACTAACATTAAACATGGAAAGTAAGTTTCTCTGATTTAATTAACAAACAAGTTTAGAGATTTCATTTTATCTTGGAAACCCACTGAGTAGCTACTGCACGATTCTAAAATATTGTGAAAAATAAAACACAATTGTTCGATTTAAATAATACAATGCATATATATAAGAACATAAAAAATTATTGCAGCCCTAAAATGCCTTACAGAATTGATAATAATGCGCGATCTAATACATAAAGAAGATGAAGAAGACAGCGGGTATCGGCCGACTTCAGAGGGGTCAGGACCGGTCAGAGAGGCGCAAGTTAGGTGAAGACTATGTCTAACAGTGAACTTCAAAGGGCTGATGGATGTAATACTAAAAAAAAAATGGACGTCAACCCTTTAGTTAGCATATTCCACCCGGGTGATCCAGTGGGTTGGATTAGTGGCCTACAAGATTCGGAAGTTCTGATGCGCTCCGAAGGTTTCTAATATAGGTTTAGAACTGATATCTGACCCGAATGGCTTAACGTGCCCTTGATAGCAGAGAAGCGTTTTCGGTTACGGTATTTTTAACTCGTTACGGTTGCTTCCCAAATTTACTTAGGATTAATTTATGTTTTTTTTTTGTGTAACACAAAGACACGTTTGAACACGATGAACTCTTCGTTATTTATGCAGATGAAATTGTGATGTCCTGCTTGTTATGGGTTACTTACTTGTAACCACATTTTATGGTTTTCTGTGATTTACAGATATATATCCGACGCTTCCCGTGGAGCCTTGCTTGTTCAAGACGTCTCCTCTGGTTCTGGATGGCTAGTACTAGCCTGTGCTCCATCCGCTGGTATACAAATTGCTTTGGTGAAACCACTTTTTGGTCACCCTGTTTTAATTTTGATCCGGTTGCATCATAAAGGTGTTTTTGAACTCGACACAGCTGTTTTACGGAGGAAAAACTCTGTTGCTGTTCTTAGAGGTAAGTCTAAGTACCTAAAACCGAGTAATGTGACAACTAACCATCAGGTGGTCTCGTTTGCAGGTTTGCCAGTTATTACGATAAAAATATTTATGTAGGTAGTTTAATAATGCCCCTATCTATCTTTGCAGTATTCGGAGACAACACAAAACCGGTCCTTCTTCTCGGTTCCGATACGCATAACGTGTATCTGCGGCACGTAGAATGTTCCGACGTTTTATCTTGGGACACTCGCCACCCTTACAACACGTCGCAACTCATCAACATACACTCCGCAGGACCTAGGCTTAGCCCAACATCTGCAGCTTTGAATCCTAAGAAACATGTCCTGCTTGTACTCGATTCCAACTACGGCGACACGATACACACAAATCTTCCAACGTATCAGAGAATTACTTTCATAGGCAAACTTTGAGTTATACTATTTTATACAACGAATATAATTAAGTACGCAACATTGATTAAATTGATATCAAGTATTGTTAAAGTAGCATAATGAATTATCATTTATTACATATTATTATGAGTCAACTTCCCAAATCTGATTATTAAAAGGTCGTATTAAATGTTCCTACCTTTTATCGAAAATGTATATTTTAAAAAGCCTTGTAAAAACTATGAAGCAAATTAAACATATCTTGTTCAAATGGTTTTTAATGACTTATGTTGAAATACACTGAACCAAATAATATTTCCTCAAATAAAATACCATAGAATAATCAATCTATCAGTCATATCTAATTACTGAACTCCATCTCGTCAATCGTCATGAAATAATAATGATAATAATTAATATGTTACGGACAATACATAAAATTATTCATCAAATCATGTTAAGAGAATAATAATTCAATAAAACATTGTAAACTGATACATTGGACGATTAAAAGAATACAATTATTGAAACAAATAAAGATATCTGTAACAAATGGAAATCATATCGAAATGAAAAATTTCGCGCCGAACAAGGTGCGACAGAGACCCGCCCATTAAATCCTTATGAAGACATACAACCTGGTGCCCCGAATTCAAATCCATATTATTCACGTAAGAAGTGGTCAGCGAACTGAGCTACCATTTTGTAAACGTTAAATTGTAAAAATAATCGGGCAGGTTACCCTCGTTAAACCTTCCATGTTTGGTTACAAATAGCGTGAATTCAATTTACGCGGGACGTTCCGGTTTTCATGGGTCTGATGACATTAACCTCTTTGGTACTTACGTACTTTGATCGATACTAAAAGCTAAGAAATTAATAAGGTACTTATTAGTCCATAAAATATTTTGTCTTTCACATTTTCATATTTTTTTCTACAAATTATATTTGAAATAGTGAAAAGTTGTCAAAAACGTGAGAAAAGTGCCAATGTATGTATAAATGAAGGATTCAATAATAATCATGACAAAACCTTTTTAATCATTTCAAATCCAATCACTGATTTTAAAATGACCTATTGAGTTCGTTTTAAAGCGGCTTACATCTTTTTATAGTGCTGTGTACCTACCTACATATAACAATCGAACAGAAACGAAAGTGCTTAAGAAAATTTTCCACTAGCGATCACCGATCATTGTTCACAATTAAGACAAGGCCCGAAGAAGGCAATGTCCAATTCAAGCTACGTCTCAACTTGGACCTAAACTTCAGGACGATTTTTTATATATTACGCTAGCACTCGTACTTTACCTGTTGGAATATAGATGTAGTCCACAATATTAAATTACAGTACCTTAATAAAAACCTATACACTCTTGCCTTGAAAACTCCCACATTACGAGTATACTCGGACCGGAACACCGAAGCAAGCAATCACTTCGCTGGAGGTATTACTTATATATGACGACGACAAACGCTTTATAAGTATATGAGAATCAATGTACGTACATTAGAAATTGTAAACTATCTTTACGTAATGTTTTAGTACTTCAAAAGTTATATAGGAATAATTCCTGGAAAACGTCTTGAATAGTAAATTTGTTATTTTTATTTGTTTCATGAATGTCATAAAATATAATATTATAAAAAGATATGCATACCTCCTAATTGGTAAAGACTTACATAGTCTGATATGAAAGCAACAAAAAAACAAGATCAAGGTGCACATAACACTTATATTTTAACATAACGTGTTCGATTAAAAATAAACATTTAAATTAAACAACGAAAAATCAAACATAATCGGAGGTACGGTTGTTATTTTGTAAAAATAAGTATAATAAATATTAACTTTACTGTACTTTATATATTTTACTGTGAAAATTCTACATGAACACAAAAATCCATTCACAATTTATATGGATCGACATTAGTACCTCCGACATCTTCGAAAATGAGAACCAGTCATCTACCGCTAAATACTAACATTTAGTTTCGTTTCTCAAAACGTAAAACATTTCCTAAATTTTATTTTTAATAATTCCCGTTAGAGTCCGAGCTTCAACAGTTCTATACTCTGTAATAAATAAAACATAATGTAAAATTATGTTATAAAACACAATACACTGTAAATATTATTTTCAAGTTATTTAAATACAGAGTTAAGTTTCAAATGTACTGTAGTGTTCAATTTTGGATACACGAAAGAACACAAATTCTGACATAAATGAATTAAAGTATTATCTTAGATTAAATAACACATTTAAAAATTGTATACTCTAAAAATCTGTAGTATGATTTTAATTCCTTAGTATTTAATGCTGACAGCGAGACTCCCTTTGCCTATATTAAGGCAATGGCGGACTTTATAAAACCCACGATTACATAATTATATTATTTTAAGGGTTACAGGTACGTCGGGATTTCAACGTATGATTGCACTTATTTAAATGTCTTTTATAATGTTAAAAAAATTACATTCAGGCATTACCCACACGTATAACTCTAAAACAAGGACTCTTATGAGTTACCTTTGTTTAAGCTAATCTGAATATCATTTGGTACAAACAATAAATTAATGTAAAAAATAAACGTACTATATAAAGGCTACATATATACAGTATTTTACAAATATCTGCAAAACAAATTATACATATTCTCGCAAAATATATACATTATTGTTGAATTCGTATAACTTATACATAGTATCGTAAAAAAAATTCCAATCGTCAAACAGCATATCACATGGGTATCAAAATTTGTGTACTACATTGTTTCGTTCCAGTATAACATACTATACCTCATTAGTTACAATTAATTATATGTACGCGTAATATACATTTATCTGTAATTGTATCTCATACAAATATTTAATTGTGCTCGTCCGACACAACATTATGTTAATTTTAATCACAACTTCCCTAAAGACAAGGCACAAGTGTGGTATTATACGACGAAGGAAAAATCTGCTCATGCTGTATGTACAGTCAATCTACAAATTATTATTACAACATAATATACACCACAACTATGTACTCCGAATTTGATACTCTATCCTATCTATTTTGCTAGAAGAGTGCCTGCGAGCCAAATAGAAGCAACACAAATGTTCGAACACCTTATTGAAACAAGTTTAATTATGTTTATTATGATAAACATGTATTGCTTCGCAGTGGCCTTGTCCAAAGGCTGACCGATCAAGCATTGATCATATACATAGTTCGTATACGGCAGTATTACTTCAATGTCTTTTCTACTAGTTACAATATGGGTTTTTAATTTGGAAGTTATCGAAAGATTAAATTTGAGACACTTCAAGATTTTGCAAAAGTACATAGAATAAATTTTCTATATGACACGCTATGTATAATAAATGATGTATACAACAGCTATGTGTTTAATATGATTATAAAATAATTGTTTTATACCTCTAAATTCTGAAATATTCGTTATGCAAATGGAACTGTATTGTCTAAAACTGAACCTGACCATTTATCCTGAAAAAGACTAGAATGTTAAAAAACTGGTTATAGATCGGATATAGATTTGTATAAAATGTAAATAGCACTGCTAGTGATACGAATTCAATAAAATTAGGCCAAGTTTAGCGCACGAAAGCTATTACTAATGCCTTGTTCTAAAGTGAACGACACAATATAAGCATTTACGACACGCGACGTGCAATTGGGCATGTCGTTAGACGCTTCGGAACATTAACGGCAGACTAGAGTACTGATCTAAATCATCAGTGTAAACATTATGAACTTTGCGGTTACCAGTCGTCGAGTCTACTACCCTGATGATGGTCTGTTTCGGAGCGAAACACGTGTTGGTATAGAAATATACTATATCATCGTACATTGTTTGCGGATTGTTGCAAAGTAAATTAATAGTAATTTAATACTGATCTATCGTCTCGGAAACGAGGAGTTCGGGTGTACTTCATCAGTGCGATCCACTCCGCCCCAGTGCAGTGGTTGAAGGGTTAACAATACAAGTGTACGTCTAAATGTGTTATTGTTTGTTAAATATAAACACTTATAAATATAAGGATTACCTGTTCAAAATTCATTGTAAGAACACACGCGTGGGCGCGTGCGCATTTCACCGAACTCTGAAGCCGCTGGACTGATTTTAATGACATTTTTTATGTGTTCAAGTGGCTGCCTGAAAGGTTCCAATTCACAATTGGATTCGGTAGAGCAAAATGCCGATTACAATATAGTTTATCGAAAATTAGAATATAGAAAAAACGTTTGCTGATTACACTGATAATAGGCAAGCTAACGCACAGGCAGGACGTCTGTCGGGACCAGTTCAGTTATATAAATATAATAATATTTAAATAATACATGCAAGGATTACATATGCCACAGGGAAGTACAATCGATATTTGATACTGATGCATCGTGTTGCATTGTCGAATTTTTTGCCCATTCGAGGACAATCGGGAATTTAGACTGTAAAATATGGAGTATTTTAAGAATTGAACTTACCTAATATACTGATTGAGTAAAAAAATAGTTAATCCCATACATATAACCAGCGTATTTATAATAAACAACGTGTCTCCAAGCACATTGTGGTCATTCAGATTAAATCTCTCAATTTTGTGACTTAACAAATGAATATTTAAAATGGATACCATTCAAGGAATGGAAACCCATTATGGGACATCTAAGGAAACGAATGTAGCATACAATCTTAAATTATAATTATTATACTAAAACCTGTCACAGACACTGACTGATACAGAAACTATACGAGAACACAACGACAACTCCTCATCGTCAGCTGAGATTGTTGGTAAATGTTTACAGTGGTGAATCCATGAAGATAAAATATAACAAAACTGACTGCCCTAATAATATCACATTTAGACATAGCCGAGCAAGAGCATGCTTGCCTGATTGTTAAATAACTTCATTAAATAACTACATCATACAGCTGCACATATTAGTTCAATTTTTCTGTCAATTAGAGGAAAGCTCCAGATCTAAAGTTAACTGTAAAATAAATAAAGCATAAAACTTAATGTAGTACAAGAACGGTAACACAAGCTGCCCTCATGTAGATATTCGAGTTTTCCAGACTGGTGGCGTTTCCCCTGAAAATAGAAATAAAATATATTAATAACAACAAAAAGAAAAATTTTCTCTAGCTTTTTAGCTGCCCAACTATCACGCTTCTTTTAGAATTTGGGATTTTTACGCTTTTCACATCTTTTATGTGTTACGTTATATTTTTACATCTTTTATGTGTACTGTCTGCAGTATTTCGGACGTAAATGAGTGGCAGTGACCCCTTACTGTCAGGCCCGTTTGCTCGTCTGTCAGCTATTGACATAAAAAGGAATACACCCCATTTTATGAACATTAAATTTCATAGCGGACTCACCGGCCCTGTGAGAATCCTGGGTTATGTGATTGGTATGTCTCGGAACAATAAACTTGGACTCTTGGAACATCGACAACATCAAGTCTTCGGTGGTGGGATGATATTCGACGCCGTTAATACTAGCGACCAGAGGCGAGCTTTCGTAGTTCCTATTCGAGTCCCTGGAAGACGGAGAAGTACTAGGCCGAGTGGGATAGTCCACCGACCGAGGCCGGCGGCTATCCACCGGCGTCATTTTTGGGTTGACGTGTACATCCTTATGGATGTACGGTTCGATGGGCAAACTGGACTCGTTCTCGTAATCGCTCAAGTCGTCGGTAACTACGTTTCCATTGACTTCCACTATTAGCGGCCGCCGGAGCGTTGGCGATTGGATCACCGCGGTCGTGTTATGTATGATAGTGATGTTCTGCCTCGTCGGAGTTATTGCATCCATCGTATCATCGTCTGGCAAACTCGGAACACTTCTGGATAATGTCGGACTTAACTTGATCGTTTCGTCCGATTCGGAGTTCAACTGCTTTTGAGGCGACCCGATTTTTGTTTCTACGACGTTTTCCTCCCTCAATTCGGTGAGTTCGCTTGGACTTTCACCCGGTGGCTTCACATATTTAGGCATACGTAACGCCCAATGTCCATTGTCGTCGGTGGAACACGAATGTATGACGTTGGGTCTCTTTCTCTTATAAAAGAGCATGTAGGCCGTATTGTTCACTAATTCATCGTAAGCATTTTCGTCATCTACTGGACAAACCCTGGAGTCGTCAAATTTGTACCAGTGTCCATCATATGGATTCTTACAGGCAGCTGTGTAGTGACCGGTCTCCAAGTCGTCTCCATGGTGATAACATATGGCGTATAAGTCATACATATTGTCTTGCGGAACAATCGCCGCTTTCGAGTGCCTTCTTCGCGGTGATCGGGAATGACTCGGTGATTCTACCGTCGGTGAATTTCTTCTAACTAGATGGGGTGTCATGTCGAAGTCGTTTAAAGGAAACTCCACCATTGTTGTTAGTTTAGTACTCGTTCGCCCCTTAGCTTGCCTAAATCAAAATGTAACAATTAAAATCGCATTGTACTTAACTTTAAATTACTTACTGAGTGATTCGACCATTATTTTATCGATACTCACTGCCGAAACCTCTTCAGGTGTATTACTAAAATATCTGGAAGAGACCAGAGGCCAAGTGTTTTTACGACTGGCATATACCTCTGGCATTGAGGACATCTGAAAAAATATTTTCATATATAATATTTAATTTATTACAACTACTATCAAAATTAATTTTATAGAAACAATAAGGAGTTTTGTATGTATGTATTGATTTTATTTTATTACCTCTAACTAAAATGAACTGTAAAATACATTTTCTAAGTGTTTGGGGTAACATTGGTAAGAGAGACTGTTAACCTATAAACACTCATAATATAATCAATCGGGAACACCGACGCGAACAGGCCATTTCAGTCCTTCGCGTTAAACATGTTACATAATATGGACCAGTCAAAAAGATGTAACGAAAACTATAAAAAGTATACAAATTTATGACAGTACCTCCAGGCGTCGTCCTGCCCTAGTTGCTCGGCACGCGTATAGTGCGCGAGGCAGGCGTGCAGCGTGAGCGGCGCTGAGCCCGTACCCCCCGCACCTCCCGCGCCGCACGTACCCCCCGCACACACCGCTGACACGTGCACCTCGCACGCCTCCGTCGCTGACCGAATTATACTACGCAAATATTTATGATATCAACACTTTACAGCTCGTCAACGTAAACGTTAAGACTGCTCAATTGCGCGAAGCGTCCGAAGGCGGAATTTTTGAACAAATTGGTATCAAATAATGATATACTAAAATAGTTTGTTTTCGACTATTAACATAATAATTGCTACAATAATTTGTTAACATAATGCTAGAATATTTGGGCACACTGGTCCCTATATCAAGTTGCGTCAATGGAAACCAAGCTCACCGTTACTGTGTATGTGTTAGTGTGCCAATCACGATGAACAAATATGACAACCACTCAGACACTTGTTATATAATTTAGAAATAACGTAATTATCTCAACCCTTCGAAGTACGCGTATGAAAATGAAAAATAATCGACTATCGTAGACCCACCTGTCCCTGTGCACAGGATCCCACAGCAACTCTAGCCGAAGATGGGGATGTTTGTCATGAGCACACAGCGCCTGCTCTACGTCTAGAGCAAACAGTGGATGCGGCAACTGCAAACAAACCAACATTTACATTGGGTTACACGAATGACGGTCTTTGCAATAGCTTGGACATACAAATTCTGAGACATGCCAAACAACGAAACCAGCAAACATTTATCTCTTCGGCATGGAATCGAACTTAGGATGCTTCGTTGGGTAGACACGGTCACTACGTAATATGTACTTAATGTAGATTAACATAATAAATTGTGCATATATAAATAAAATTTAATCATATAATCACCTCAGGTTGTAAATAAGCGGGATCGCGAGGTCGATGGGCCTCAGCGATCCTCGCACGGAAAATATCGGCGCCCTGCGAGTTCTCCAGCACCCGCTCTGCTATCACTTGGCACATCTCCTTCAACATCAGTTTCTGCAGATCCTCATATGATATCTCGCGTGGCACTTGCATCGCGTACGGGGATCCTGGATCAAATAATAGTTATAAAATTACAATGCTTCCTACAGATCATAATACAAGTTCCAGCAAATGTGTAAACTACCATAACTCTCCACGAAAACCAAGTAAAAAATATGGAAGGGGAAATTTGACATTGGAACAGTCACATTTTACTTATTAATAATCATTTTTCTAAAATAATTTTTAATTTAACCATATATATAAAAGGTTTTTTTCATCCTTGTTGTAAGAAATCATATTATATTCTAATTTCAACTATATGATTGTTGCAATAAGCAGAGTATCTGGATTTTTATATGAACACTGGATGTTTTTAATGAGTAACAAATCTCAATACAATCTTACATGAAGTCAATTAGATGTAATGCAAGTCCTGTAGGACTGAAATAAATTAATCTTTTATATTGTTGGCTCAAACATTTAAACCAAATTACATGTTGTTTAAACCAGCAAAATGAATATGTGGTGAGATTCTAATTCACTGTAGGTATGTCTGTAATGAATATAAAAATCATACCAAATCTCTCCCCTTCAAGCAAATTAACCCATAATATAAGTAAGTAAGGCATTGTTGGTGTTTGCAATAATGGTGGGGCCTCCATACAATACAAAGCTCCATAGTCAATACCGGCAACTTCCCACCCACTTCGAGCATTACACCACCCTAAAATATTAAAACAATAGTTTAACTATGCATTCCAAGCCTTAACAAATAATAATAATAATATAACATTTAGATTACATTGCCAAGAGAAATAACAATTTTGGTATCATACTTACAATTCTTCTGTTCTTATCAGAAAATATACTATACTATATGATTAAGAAAACACTAACAGTATCAGAATATAATACTGGTACATAACAAACCCATTTCATTTATTTCAGCCAATATTATATGCTCACGATCAATCCCAGTATCAGTATGTAACACAGTCCTAAGATCTTCCATTGTGGCATTAGGCTGCAATTCCACACCAATACGCACTTGTCTAGGTTGCTGATTTACATATACAACCTGCAAAAAACTTATTTTGATATTATTTGGGTAATAAAAAAAAATTATAAAGCCAATTGATGAATATTAAATATAAATGTAGTTGACAATAATCATTAATAAGTCATAAATAAAAATAGATATAATATTAGATGAAAATTGATTAATACAGTAAATCAGATATAGCATTCAATAAATACTTTATTATATCTTACATTAACAGGAAGTGGAGAAGGTTGAGCTGTCGCTAATCTGGAGGGTAACTGAACACTAACACAGTGAAATGGATCAAATGTACATGATGTGCGTTCACATTTGGCACATGTTAGAGCTGACCTGAAAATATCAGTTATTTATTCATATCACACTACCTTGGAAAATGTATAGCAGTTTTTATCTAATGTTTTCCAATTATATGATTATTACACATATATCACACCTGTACTGGGCTTGAAACACTGCTTGAACAAATGAGCTATTCCGCCGTGCATGATTTGCCAATGTTTCTGCAGCAACAACCTCATCAGACTTTCCAACTGTGTTCTGGAAAGAAAAGGTTAAAAATTTAATTTTATATCGTATAAACTCATTTTACTGCTCACCAACACTTGATACATACAAAAATTTTAAATATACAGTTATGGACATATACTTAAGAACGCTTAGATAACAAACAAGGATTTTTAAAACAAACTATTTAACTTATTGTAAGCATTACTTTCCAGTTTCTGTTTTATAATTTATGTTATAATGTATAGAAATAATTTTATTTTGGTATGAACTAGGGAAAAAATGATCCAACTAGACTTAACAACTGTCTCTAGTATCATACTTGCTGGCTGGTCATATACTAAGAACGCCTGATAATTGTTCTTTAATTTAAATTAAAAATGGAACGTACAATGATAATCCCGCTATTTTACCATTTGAGCACCGTTATCGCTCCAAAACCCTAAAGCAGTATTGCATTTAATTAAAAACAATGTCTAAAAGTAAAAATTATATTCAAACCGCGAGGCAAGTAATAATTAAACTAAAAGCGAAAAATTGATCATACAAAAAGATTGCTGATCACCTTAATTGCTATGAAACAATGGTTTTCAACAACCTCGAATGTTCCACGGCAGCCTAAAACGCGAAAAACGCCTCCTCAAGACGATAAGAATATAGTGCAGTTAGCGGTACAGGATCCCTTCAAGTCATCTGGCTCCATAAGAAATGAATATTTTGGTGAAAATAACTCATCTGCAGTCTCAGCCAAAACTATTCGACGACGTTTAGTTGAAAAAAACTTACACTGCAGAATTGCGAGGGAAGTACCGATGTTGATCAAACGTCATAGAGCGGCTCGAATTGCTTTTGCAAGGCAGTATGAGAGTTGGACAGTGGCTCAGTGGAAAAATATACTTTTTTCAGACGAAACCAAAATAAACAGTCTGCTCGAATGGAAGACAGCTTGTAAGACGCACCCCAAAATAATACTTTGGTGTGAAGTAAAAAAAAAAACAAGTTTCAAAACGACAATGCGACCATTTTGTGAACTTTATATGATGCATTTGTACAGGAATGGAATTACATTTCTATAGAAGTGTCTGAAACTAATAGAATCCATGCCCTGTCGGTGTAAGGTTGTGCTAAAGAGTCGCGGACATTCAACTAAATATTAATTATTAGTTTAACATACTATAATTTTATTCTAAACATGTATTCTTTTATTATATTAGTCTTATTTATTAACTTTACGTCTCATAATATAGTATTTTTAAGAGTTTACTTATCATCCTTAAGTATTTGTCCGGTTTGAACATTATATAAATATATCACTTTTTAAAATAAATGTAATTTTCTAAAAAAAGAATTAATTAATTAATTAATTTTATCTTAATTCTGCTAGCTAAAACTTTTAGCAAATATAAAATAATATAACTATTTACTACTGAGTTATAATATCAGAGATATTATCATAATACTCGCAATAAAATCTGAAACTCTCAATTGTTCTTATGTATATGTCCATAACTGAATATGTAAAATTAATTCTTGTTTAAAATTGGCAAATGCCCTCGCTTCACTTCGGAAAAACTACCTTACGCTTAAAGATAGCATCTGCATTTTTCTGGGTTTTTGTCATTTTGTGAATTGGAAATATATATCATATTTTTTTAATTTATGGACGGATTGCAATGAAACAAACTTTAAGTTTTAAGTGATGCTTATTGCAATACATTAGTGAAAATCAGAACAAAATCGGTGAAACTGTTTCCGAGTTTAGCGGGAACAAACGCACAGACAATCAGACAAAAATTTGAACAACTGTTGTTTTGGGTTCTATTGGGTTAATAAAGGCCCCTAATAATAGTTTTACTCATATATTGTTCATGTACAAAAAGCGATCAGTTAGAATTTTATTATTAGTATAGATTATACCACTTAAATAATCACACCACTTTTAAGAAAATTATTATATGAGAATTAATTAATTCTATTAAACATAAAATTGTAATTTATAGATTTATCACAAAAATATTTTCCCATATTGATTAAATATACAATTCAAATAACATACCTTAATGGTCTTGTACTTTTTCTTGGTAGCTGTATTTAAATCTTCATGAACCTTATCCAGTAACCAGAATAAAAATTCTTGGGCATCATGCTGACTGTTCCCTCTGTATTGTGTTCCATGCCTTTCTACTGCACCCTGAAAGTTTATATACAAAAAACATTATACAAATATCAAGTATCATTTAAAATAATTATATAATAAATAATCACATTAAATTTAGATAAAAAAACACATATTTGATTCTTACAAAATCACACTGTAGCTAATTATTGCTTAGCTATATAGAGTTTTTAAAAAATCTTGAAATTTAATTGTTTACTAAATCAAGAAATATATTACTTAGTCATGATTGTTGTTTTAGCATCAACATAACTGTATTAAGTAAACACTGAATGAGTGACTTATAATACACAAAATTAAATTATGAAAATACCTTAAATGTTGCACTCATTTCAGGCATATATCGACAGGACCATAGAGCTTTCAATAATGCTGCCAACTGTTCAGTAACCTCTCCTCTTGTTCCATACTTTTTTGAATTAATCTTATTCCGTTTTTGCAGATCAATCTGTAATTTAATAGGCAATTCATAAAAGTGCTTATATATATATTTAATCCTGACATCTGAGATATACATCAGTTAAGCATATAGATTTTATCCATATTTTATTAATGTCTTGGAAGTATTTTTGACAACATTATTTTGTTTAGTATATAAAGAAATTGACACATCTAGCATTTATCATACATTATAAAATCTCTCTACTAGTCTATTATCTTGTAAGCAAGCTGATGCAACGTTTGTTAGTTATAAAACATTCTTAGTAACCGTTACAAATTTTGATGAAAAATTCTATTACCTAATGTGAATTGTATTAATAAGTGTTGGCTATATAAAAAAAATGTTTAATACTAACCTTATAATGATCTAATACAAAATATTCAGCTATAACATCAGTATGTGATAGGCATTGTAAGACGGCATTCATATAACAAGTGTTCCCTAGATTTTTAATTCCTGTAGCTGCTGGGGTTGTGCCTGGAGGCCACGGAGGATCCCCGCTACAAGGTACCCGATCTCCATTTACGATTGCAGAACTTGATTTGACCTGCAAATCAAAGCCAATGTTATTGATATACCATAAAACCTTAGTAGAAAAAAAAATATTCGTTCTTACCACATTAACCGTACGCATATTCTGTGCAATTTTGTTCAAGAATATCTTCCATGACGGCCTTCTAAACAACTTCCTTTCTAAACCACCCTCATCTTTTGGCGGAACTCCAATCCCGGGATTTGTATTTCCGGGTTTGTTAATATCGTTATCCATTAACTTGGTTTTGCTAGAACTAGCTTTTGTTGTCCCAAAGGGATTACGAGGTAACGTAAAAGTACGTTTTAGTCGCGATCCTTCCACCTGTTTTGGTGTCATACTCGGTTCGGCAACTTCATTAATTAACTCACTTTCGGAACAGGATTTTAAAACTGACGAAAGATTATTATTAGACATAATAGAATTGGTACTAAATCTTATATTTATTTAACAATATCCACAGACACTACCTATAAAAACCAATTAGAAAACATTGATATGCTACTACTGACACATACGCCATTTTTATTTTTGATTTGTCTTTTCTGTGTTGTGTAATGTCTATAACTTAGTCACAGATGTAATAGAGATACAGTTTATATAATATACTTTTAGAGAATTTCCTTTAAAGCTACACAAAGGACAACAAATGATATATGCATTGATAAATAATTAACCATCTATAATATCAATCAAAATGTCAATACTATAAAGGGCATAGGTACTTTCATAATTTACCGAAAAAAAGTCAATTATTTTCGTATTAAACCATACAAAAAAAATTTAGGTGCAAAAATGCTATTATATTTATAATGTATAAATAATCTGCTTTCCTTTTGCTTTAAAAAATCTACGTGTTTTCATTACAAATATAACCTGTACTCAAAACAAATGTACTTAATTCTTTCAAGAATAGATTTCTTGTTTCCAGTTTATACAATTTTAAGAATAAATTTTATTGATTCTATGAATACAACACACATGAATACAGCTTTAAAAGAAAATTGCTGAAATTTCATTCTTAACAGAATGTTCATTTTCACTTATATTCCTGTAAATTTTTGGTTTTAAAAAAAAATATGACTATATATTTAAGCCATAAAATTAATATACTAGCGTAATAGAGGATTACAGTGTGAGAGTGAGATTTCGAGTTTTACGAAAACACCTATTTGCGAGAAAGAGATAAAAGAGAATTGGCCGTAGGACTGTTTTCAAACTATTTACTCTCCATTAGTTTCCTGTCAAAATATAGCTCTTTGCTATTTTATTAATCTTACTGTATTTTATCGGACAAACAAAAGTAAACACGAGGATGTGTTCTCTGTAAGACTGCATAGTCAATTATTACAATAACCCAAACAAAGAGACATCCCACAGGTAAGTACCGATAGTGCAATACCACTTTCACGATGCTTATTTTCATAGAAGTGACCTTAAAATTATATAAGTTACGATTAATAACATACAGTAAATGCTCCATTTTATGAATAATAACCTATTTTTCATAATTATGTGTAAGATAAAAAGATATTGTGTACGTGAAAATAATACCGTTTCGCATAAGGCTTGCACAAAATCTATCGATAAGTGAATAATTTTTAAATAGGTATAAATACATATTTTTTAATTTTACCTGGATTTGTTCATATTTTGCCGTTTTAGTTTCCGTTACAGCTTGTAAACACATTGGACAGACAATAGATTAGACTGATATAAAGGTGCATCTTTGGCTTTTGAATAGTATTAGCTCCTTAGATTGATAATATTTGGCGAATTTTATATTTATTATTGTATGATAGCGAATGTGATATCATACTTATTGACTAATTTTACTCCTTCAAGATTTCCTGTAAATGCAGTTCAACAAGAAAAATGGATTCGAATGTTGAACCAGATAGAGAGGGTTCCTTACAAAGTTTACAGCAGATATTTTAAGGACAACTATTTCGTTCTACGACATCACTGACATCTTGTTAGTAAATTGTGCCGTATTGGGGCGGCCAAGAATACTCTCTCCAATCCTATACTGGTAGAACAGGGTGTCGTAACCGGCGACAGAAGCCGGCCTGCTTAGTGGTAGGGCTTTGCATAAAGATTATATTGTCAGTATTATTATTAAGTTATTAATATTATTTCTGGTATTATTATCTCTCCGTGAACCCTGCCTGGCTAGCTACCACCCTCCTGCTTAAATCAGCTGCCAAACGACTCGTCGTATTCCGGTTGGGGGCTTGAGAGCCAATATTTCCTTTCTTACCTTCTTCTCGTTTCCTGGCCGACAGCGCATCGGTGATACCTTTAGTCTGGCTGATGTCCATGGGTGACGGTGACCACTTACCATCAGGTGGCTCGCCTGCTCGTTTGTCGACTCTTAACATAAAAAAAGAACATTCTATACCTACAAAATTTGTTGGTTAGTTCATTTCCGGGGGCAATAAGTTATATCGATGTACACAAGAATTAAATAAAACCAATAATTATTATTATTATTGTTTTCTTTAGTACCTTTTAATCATGTTTATTTTAATCAGTTTTCAAATAAAAACGATATGTTAATATAAAGAATCCCGTCCAATAAGATTACATTTAGAGTAGACGAAGCGAAGTAAAGAGAAGTTACTAGAATTAGCATGGTATTATTTCATTTAACGCGTAATAAATAATCAAGAGAACGGATTAAATAATCGAATATCTAAAATATAGCAAAAAACCTGTGATGGAATAGTCGCCATTCATGTCGACAGTGCATGGTTGTAAATTTGACATCAGTAAAAGTCACTCAGGCAGTTGTCATTTTCACACACATGTACATTTAGGTTTTGGTGACGCGATGATGAGATGAGTGTTCGTCTATTACGTTAGTATATTAAGTTTATGATTTAAGCATCATTTAAATCTTTTTTATGAAATCTGTAAAATACGTTAGATAATCTAATTGGAATTCCAAAAATTACGGCAAAATTCGTATTAATGCTTGACAACAATCCTACCTGATGGTAAGTGGTGATGAAGTCTAAGATGGTGAACGCACTAACTTATAATTGCCTATTCACTCTCCTCTTAAAGACTCCCACATCGTATGTAACCGGGAACACCGACACGGGCAGGTTATTCCAGTCCTTTGCAGTGCGCATAATAAACGAGGACGCAAACCGCGTCGTCCGTGCAGGTGGTAGGTTCACTACGAAACGGTGGATACCTGTCGTACATCAAGTTGTTCGATGTAGGAACAGTGGTGGGATTAATTCGAACAATTCCTGAGCACACTCTCCAAAATGTACCCTATAGAAGACCGAGAGACTGGCAACTCTGCGCCTGTGCTCAAGGCTTTGCAGATTGGTTTCAAGAAGTGCTGGGTCACCAAACTGGTAATGGAGTTAATTTAATGGCAAATACTCCATGCCATAGAGTATAGTACTGTACGCTAAGTTTGCCTTATATCTCGCTGGTACACTTCCGTTTTGGGAATGTCATCTTAACTTCCGTAGAAATCATTGACTTTGACATTGGCATATTTAGTGTGACATTTAAAATTGCAAAAAAAATGAAATGATACATTAATCACTAAAACGCAGGAAAATATACCTATTGGTATCCTTGCGATTTTAATTACTTTTAATTCTCACTTGACTATTGTCTCAAAAGAACCAGTGGACTTATTAATTTCTTACTAAATCTTTTATTATAAAAATAAACTGTGTCATGTTTGGGTAAGTATTAACTATTTTATATTATTGAAGGTGTACCTTTATTTAAATTGCCGGCGTTTCATTCAATGAGATACTAAATTGTTAGAAAAACGCTCACCGGGATTATAAAAGATAGTAATTAACATTCTTATTACTACAATATTCTATTTTAAAATATATTTTTTTTTATTAATTGATCTAGAACATGCATAAATCAAACATCAATAAATTATCTTTGACAATATAAAATGTAATTATCTACAGCCTATAAATTTTTAGTTCACAGCTTTGAAACAATGTCTTCATTTGAGAAATTAAAACTTCTTATTTGGAAAAATTTCCTTTTACAAAGAAGGCATAAATGGCAAACCATCTTCGAAATAGCATCACCTGTGATATTTTCGTTATTTTTAATTTTAATAAGGTGTCTTGTCGATCCAACATCAAAACCAGATCTTAGTTATCCACCTTTTTTTCCAACTTACTTCAATATCAGTGGAAGACAACTGTAAGTAATATATTCATAAAATACACACTTTTTCTGTATATTTACTGTTTCTACTTACCTAGTACTTTAGTTAATACTACTTAATAGTCTTATTTTATTATTTGACTAATTCACTGTAATAAATCATTTAATTTAGTAATTAAATATGCAATATTGCAACATTCAATTTCTGAAGTTTTATTTATAAAGGTGATGATTGAATCATTAACCTGATTAACAATATGAAAATTGTTATACAGAGGAAACCTAACAACTGTGAAACGAGAAGGAACATTAGCATTTTCACCAGAAAATCCATTGACTCGTAAGGTTACTGAAGATGCAATGGCTATGGTGGCCTTGGATAATCTAAATGGCATATTAGCCCTACTGTTTGATACAAAAATGTTGCCAGAACCAAAAGGATATAAAAATTCCAAGGAACTCAATAGTGCCCTCACACAGCCCAATGTTATGAATCATATTCTAGTTGGAATCCAATTTCCTGACAGCATGGCAAGTGAGTGATAATGTAAAATTTGTCATACTGCGATGTTTCCATACTATGTTATTGTTATTGCACAGCTTCATTGAATGTAACAAACCTGCATACATAGGACGAATTGCTGCATTATGCTTATCTTTTGTATGTCATTTATTTGTGTATATTGGTTGATAGAACCAATGTGGGTGGTGACAAATACATCTATAAATTCTAAATTCTGCCAAAAAGAGAAAGTTCCTCTGAATCTGTTAACATAAAGATTTAAAGGATAACGAGATAAAAGAGATCTATCTTATTCCTCTGGCAATATATATATTATGTTGTTTCTGAGAGATGTCTCTTTTATTTTTTAAATGCAGCCGCAACTTGATACTGCTTGGATACATGCATGTAGATAATGTATATTTATAAATTGCTTAAAAAGAAGTAACTATTGAATATGTTTGCAATTGTTTCACAATGGTATTATAGCATTTTATTTTGTATTGGTATATTATTTGTATTTATTTATGCATACAGATCAGAAATAATTGCATTATTAAAGGCCAGATTTGATAACGTATGTATCTTACTAGTCATGTAATTATGTATAATATATTGTATGATTTGTTAAATTTACAATTTAGATGCTACAGAATGGCCCGACGATGTGGCAGTCACTTTAAGGTTTCCAGCTGTGATGAGGACTCCTATGGTAGAACATCCTTTAAGGGCTAGTTGGAGAACAAACCTACTGTTTCCTGTTTTTCCAAGACCTGGCCCAAGGGAACCTGACGATTTATATGGTGGAAAAACACCAGGTGAGATTATGGAGATTTTTTTATTTAAATTCAAACTCAAACCAGTTTTTGTTGAAATACATTTAAAACTACCTTTTTTAAAAATAAATATATAACATTTAAAAAAAAATCCATTCATTAGTCCAATAATTAGAGTACAATTGTACAACATAAAGAATTAAATACATATATTCTGTGTATTGTAGCACCATTTTGCCTAAACATGATTATATTTTTATAATTAATGTACTAATAAATCTAATCTAACCAAGTACTATAGAGTTGTAAGGAACGCTCTATGAATGCTTTGTTATTTGATATGGATTACTTATGTGCTAATGCCCTTATACATATGTACTCCTTTTAATATAGCTATTCAAATGCCAATAATTTAGTAAACCTAATAAATCGCGCTAGCAACTTTTTAACGCGCATTCTAGTAAACCTTGAATAAATTCATATTATGTACGTCAATTAAATATAAAAAATATACTATTGAATTACTAGTCACTTGAACATTGAAGCCAAGGCCGACGACGCTCGTTTGTGCGAACGATATTAAACCTTATATTTATTTACATTACTAAACTGCTATTAAAGGTTCCCAATAGTTATAGGAAATGAACTGCAAGTTACGTGTTCTATGCATGTTAGATACGTTCGTTCCTTCGTGTCGATTTCGAAGTGAATTTAACCAAATGTTGTTCTTAAAAGTGAAAAAATCTTGGATTTCATACAGTGTCTATTTTTATCTTGTATCGCGCATAGTGTAGGTATATTTTGTAGTATATAGTCGTAGGGGCGTTAGGACCGGTTAAACTTATAAATTTGTAACCAAATTATTCGATCCTTCCTTATAAAATTGCTAATTCCCAGTACAGGTAAATTTTATCTCAAGGCGATTGTTTAAAATTCTAAATTCAAATTTAATTCAAATATAAGCTCTAAAGTACCCATTTCAATTTTTTTTAATTAATTAATTTAATTCTTGCGTCATTTGTTTTTTCTGTGACGTCATTCTGTTCACAATTTTGGAAAGTTACAATATCGCTACGTTACTCAAGCGATACAATAATGAGTAGATTTATATTTTTTTCGGAATGTTCTTGTTAGGATGCATGAATTCATTGATTCTCGGTGTAACGTTTTTTACAAGGGTATCTATTAAATTTTTATAAAACAATGGAAATACATCGATAACAAAGCTTAATTTTATCTAATAGATTAATCCAAAAACAGTATTTTTCGATTTAGACCTTAAAATACATTTTGAAATAGCAGGACCTAATTACAAGTTACCTATTGCAGGTTATCCATCAGTCTTTACCAGTTATAAGAGTTAAAAACTTATACACTTTACAGACATAATATGTAATCTTAAGGAATTGATTTTCAATATTATACTTATAAAAATGAAAATCTTTTTAAGCGTACCGAAATATCACAGTCATTACATTATTTGACTTCGATCTTTATACGCCATTTCTACTATTTTTGCAGGATATTCTCCAGAAATGTTTCTAGCAGTTCAGCATGCGCTATCTCAAGAAATCATAAAACAAAAAACCGGAAAGAACATTAACACAAAAGTATATCTCCAGCGGTTGCCACAGCTCGCTTATAGAGATGACGATTTGTTGATTGCAATGGAGAAGTTTATTTCCATGATTATTATGTTGTGTTTCGCTTATTCGTTTGTTAACACTGTGAAAGTAGTGACCGCTGAAAAGGAGTTGCAACTGAAGGTGTGGTATTATTGGTACCTGAACAGTCCGAGAGGCAGCAATGTATCATGTAAACACAAATCATAACGATAAAAAACATCAACTAGTTTAGTAGTTGCGGCTAATTAAGAAAACATGAGATATTTATAAAATTATGTGCCTAAAGTTATGAGATGGTTCTTTTTAAACCGTTTATAGCTCATAGGTTAATCAGCTCTATTGTATAGAAGGGAGCGTGCCAACTTCATGCTCGTATGCATCACTCGGATGCACTTAAACGCCTAGTTTGTTGTGATGTTGATTTTAAGTATATTATCGTTATCAATGCCTTTAATATAATCAACTAGATTATTATTTTTTGGTTAGAAATGATCTCAAAAATCATATCTTAGAGTGGATTTGGTGGTAGAAAATAATGATTGATGAAATATAACTGCAGCTTTACCGCGAATGCGAAAATTGATGCTTATTTTGCTAATTTCGATGGTTCAAAATGGAATTAATTCTGTAGAAATTTGTAGAAAAAAATTCATGCTACCTCTCGACCGTCGTGTTGTTCAATATCATGGAACCATATTCTCTAATAATTATGATATAATTCTCCACAGGAAACTATGATTATCATGGGTTTACCTTCCTGGCTACATTGGCTAGCGTGGTTTATCAAACAGTTTTCCTTTCTGTTCATTTCCGTCATACTCATGGTTATTTTGTTTAAGGTATGATAAGACTTTCTTTTCAGTTTTCAAGTACTCTGTTTTAGTCGTTCGAATATGTCATGAGTTATGTCGATTTCAGATACCATTCAACGCCACTGCCAAAGGAGACAGGTATTCGGTGCTAACCTTCACACCTTGGACAATATTGGTGTTTTTCATGGTGCTGTTCGTGATATCGTCTCTAGCGTTTTGCTTTATGGTCAGCGTGTTGTTCTCTAGAGGTAAGTATATTTCAATTTTTATACAATCTAATGGATCATCATAATTTTAGTGATAAAAAAACGTACACATAGGAGACACATGTAATCCTTGTCAGATTTAATTGACGTTCTAATATAAACGTGAGTAGCTTTTCAGCCAGTACGTAATTTAAAATGTTTTTGAAAGGTAGAAGACGGCCAAAAACTATAGAGGGGCACGATAATTATATTGAGTAATTGTAATTCAGTTCATTTACTGAAATAAAAACATAATTTCTATTTTATTTGTTGTAAATTTTAAGAAATTATATTATATATGATGTAAAAAACATTGAATTATTTATGTACTTAGAACACATTAATTAAAAACTGAATCCGCATTCAAATACATGTCATCGACTGTAGTAAAATTGTATTTTCTTGTTTCTGAATCTGTAAATACAATACGTACGTTTGTTTTACATGCAAACAAATGGCTTTCAACGTTTCGTGTCATATTTGTACCTCCCTCACCGAGTATGACACGTAAATACCGTTTATCCATATATTAGGATTCGTTTGTGGTGTGCGATTTCCTAAATTAAATTGATTGTCTGCAATAAAACAGTGATAGGGTATCTATTTTTTTTTAAGTTGTTTGCTTATCAATAATTAATTATCATTAACTTAAATTATAATAAGCATTTTCAGCGAAAATTAGAGTATGTAATATTTCATGAATACTTTTACGTTACGATTAAAAATAAGTCGCAGATTCTAAGATCAACATGACATCTATAAACAAGTTATTTCTATACTCATGCCTCAACATAATAATAATAACTATAAATATGAAAAAAAAATCATTTATAAATTTATTACACAAATATACTATACTTTAATAATATAATGGATTTAACCATGAACGTGATACCTCAGATTTAATTTTAATCAATGTAATTACCCAAAAACAAAATCTGTACATGTCCAAAGTACAATTTAAGACGTCGTAATTATTTTACGTAAGTCACTCGCAAAGGAACAAGGTGAAGGTTGCGTCCGGCGCCATCATAGTTTTAATAATAAGTTTAATTAAACCTTGGCATAAAGAAATTTTTTATTAAATATATTTAAGCGAGGTGAGTAGAAAAGACTGATAAAATTTATTAATAAAGGATGAACACGTTTTCCTTTCAATTAAAATATTTACGATAATCTCGACTCCTCTTACCAAGTCAAAGGTCAGGTAATGATTAGACAATAGTTTTAACATTTTCACCGTGATCAATACGGCTTCACTTAAGGTCGCGGTACAACTGATGCAGGTGCTAGGCTTCTTAAACACATATTTGAGGCCTGGGAGCCAACAGAATGCTATGTGTTTTTCGTGATCTGTATATGGCGTTTGATTGTGTTTAAAGTTTAATTTAAAGGGTTCAATGTGTTAACATCAATGATACCAAGACATCGGGATTTTCAATTGTAACGGATGTATCACAGTGCTCCATTCTAAGTCCGTTCGTTTTCCTTGTTTATATTAACGATTTGCCGTATTTTATTAGCAAGCATGCGAACATTATACACTGATGACACATCTCTAAGTTAAGACTAAAAGAAATAAATTAAATTTATGTAAACAGTGCTTCGTTGCATGTATCGCATTGGTTTACCATAAACATTTTAGATTTGAATGTTAAAAAAGTGTATAAAGTTTGCACTGCCAAATGTGCCAAAAATTGGCGAAATACTTAAATTAAATAACATAGACTATGGAACAATCCACCGCATTTTTATGTGTCACCTTGAATAGTAAGCTTCAAGGGGCGCTCATATATCGGTTCTCGCAGGTAAACTTAGTATGTTTATGTCTTATGGTATTGTAATGTGGGGTAAATCAGCGGACATTGATTTAATATTTGTACTGCAGAAAAAAACAATCAGAGATATATATATATATATATATTACAGTCACGTGAATTTTTGATGGAAAATATTTAAAGAAATAGGTGTACCCACAGTAGCCAGTCAATGTATTTATAGTAACTTAGTATTAATTAAAAAAAAAAATTAAATATGTACAAGTAGAAAAAAGATACACACAATTGTGAAACAAGAAATAGGCATAATTTGGTTACGTCTTCATATCGTTTTCAAAAGATTCAGTGTTCTTTTATAAGGCTTGAAGTTCGATTTATGAATAAGGTTCCAAAGCTGGTACGTGAGTTATCTATTGGAATTTCTAAGCAACGCGTTAAAGCACAGCTTATAGATAAAGGTACGCGATGAGTTAAGACTACCCGCCGCCATCAATTACAATTATGTCAGCGGCAACCTCACGTGTCCACACTGCGCACGGAAGTTTGCTGCTAAAGTCGGTTACGTTAGCCATCTCCGGGCGCATCAACACCACCTTGACTAGGAGTCGAAGTGGCCGCTATATCCGAAATCGGTCGGAGAGATCATCATCATGGGTAAAGGATATTATGGAATAAATGAATATATTAATAACAAGGACGTCTGCAAATAATCGTGTCGAAACCAGTTCCGCACAAGTTTAAACTTATAACCAAGTTATAGTCAAGTATTGTTTTAAAAGATGTGCTGCAAAGTTTCTTTCGACGCTTCCTCTCCTCAATGTTAAAGCATCTTTTCGAAACAGAAGTAGAAGCAAAAAGTGACGTGTACAAGTTGTGTTTACAGAATATCTAAATGATTAAACGATTTTGAAATTTGAATTCGGACAGTAAAAACTAGATTTTATTTTGCATTGGACTTAAAAAGTTCGAAATGTACATAGAATTGGTAGATAATGTGACGTTCTTGACTTGAAATGTTTTTTCAAATCGGGGTATAAGAAAGGTAAAAAATTAAATGTCTCTGGAGAGCTTCAATAATATTTTATTTTAACAGCGAACACCGCCGCCGCGTTCATGGGTCTCGCATGGTTCTCCACTTACGCGGTTTTTATGCTATCACAAGTATTATATGAAGAATTAAGTCTCACTACTAAGATGCTACTAAGCTTGATATCGAATACAGCAATGGGATATGCATTTCAGATGATCGTAATGGCCGAGGGTACTTCTAAAGGTAACGATTTAATATCAATATGTTGTTATATTTACAGAACGTCCACGAAAGATAATAGAATGTATTATAATTGTTATATGACAAATAGAAAATTCGCTCTATTTGGTATGATTTAATGACTGGCAAGTTTTTCTAAACACCATCTAAATAGTGCGTTGCCTAATATCGAATCCAATACGAATTAATTTTGGAGATTACATCGATTCGAAAATTATATACTTTTTAATCGTACCGGAAAATAAAATCATTTTCAAGTCTGTTAAGACTACAATTATTTAGGTTTTAAATTATCTAACTGTATGGAAATATTGATATTAACCAATGACATGCGATTAATACAGTAGCAAAGAGGTGCGGCGGGACAAATCCACTATTTTGTTTTTCTAAACCTCGAGCAGTGCAAGCAAGGTAACGTCAATGCTAAATATAGCAGTATAATAAAAATAACAAAGAATGTATAGGCGGTATAGTTGGGTATTCTACTAAGAATCATTTTTTTTATTAAAAATGTCTATTGAAAATGAGCGTCTGCAAATGGATCAGCTTCGTCGTACAGGTACGGACAATGGCAGCTTAAAAATGAACGTTTTTTAGGCCTCCAGTGGAATCAGTTTTTGTCTCCTATCGCATACCACGATCGATTCGTCCCAGCGCACGTGGTGCTAATGTTGATTGTGGATACGGTGCTCTACATGGCGATCGCGATGTACGTGGAGAAAATTCGCCCAGGACTCTACGGCGTGCCTCTTCCGTGGTATTTCCCTTTCATGAAGAGCTATTGGCTCCCAAACAAAAAGAGGACTGCAGGTATTTTATGGTATCAGTGACCGCATAGTAGTCGATATTCGAATATAAACATTAAATACCGTTTCGTTTCTACATTTATTATTGATACCACAGACAAAACTAAAGTTTGTCAATAGCTACCAAACTAAACAATCGATTGACAGGCAGGAGAAAAAGTTATTGAAATATTTTGTTTTCGCCTATTTATACAAATATAGATTACTAGCAACCCCACCCCGTTTAGCTTCGGAATATACTTGTACATTTGTAGAGTTCGTAACTGTAACAACATCCATAAATCTGCTTAACATTCATAGTATTACTTAAATACCTGCATATCCTTGGCCCCTTGAGGCTTAGCAGGCTTTGATTATAGCGCCATCAGAAATTAGACTTGGACAGGAATAGGAATTATAGAATAAATATCTGCCTGATACCCACAAAAGTCTATTTATTATGAGCTTAATTGCTTAATGTTCATAGTAAATTAAGCACTATCGTTGACAGAATAAGATTTAATTTGAGATTGTATGATAAATGTATGTTCCAATTATTGTATCTCGTGAGCCAGTCATTGTTTAATTGAACAAGTTAAAGTTGATGAAACAAACACTGAAGGCATTCCGCGACACACTGACATACGAACCTATATGAACCTAAAATACTTGAGACATCGTCTTTACTTTCGCTGTTTTGTAATTATTTCAATTCTCAGCAATTACAATTATGACGCACTCGTATGCTCAACCTTGAATGGATAAAATATTTCAAACTAATTCAAGTGTATAATTTAAAAATATTTGTTTATCGTTGTCGAAGTCTCAAAATATATGATCATTTTCAGTAAACAAAGAAAATTTACTCTTTTTGAGATAAAATGTTATTCGTAACAAACTCATATTGCAATTGTTTCAGCGATGACTAGTAAAGATGGCGTAGACAAAGAATACGAGGATGCTTTGTTGGAAGTGGTTCATGACGAAGAACCAAAAGGTGTCCCTATGGGCATTAACATAGAAGTATGTTCTTTGAAACTATGTAAACAATGACACGTATGTGTACAGATAACAGCCAGTAATTTTTTTTCTTTATTTTTAGAACTTAACCAAAATATACAAAGGAAAAAAAAAGGCGGTGGATAACTTAACGCTCAGAATGTACGAAAATGAAATTACAGTATTATTGGGACATAACGGAGCTGGGAAAACTACAACAATATCTATGTTAACTGGTAATTTACTATATTGTGTATTTTTATATGGTTAAATACGAGTATTATTACATATCTTAATATTTTAAATCTTAATTTTAATTTCATAAAACAAAATATCCTCATATTATACAATCAAAGACTTAATGAATTATATTTCTGAATTACAAGAGCATTTACTAAGCCCTTCCAATAAAGTCTTGAATATAATAACATATGCTTCTCAAGCCTAAAAGTGTAATAAAGGGTATTTTTTTTTTAATAATAACAGGCATGGTTCCACCGACCTCTGGTTCAGCGATGATTAACGGCTACAACGTGGTGACGGAGACCGAACAAGCCCGCAAGTCGCTCGGCCTGTGTCCGCAACACAACGTGCTATTCCCGGACCTCACCGTGGCAGAGCACATCAGGTTCTACTCTCGACTGAAGGGCGTTCACAGCTCCAAGATTGATGAGGAAGTCAATCACTTTGTCCAGTTGCTGGAGCTTACGGATAAGGTTGGAAATAATTATAAAACATTTGTATACTTCTTAAAACATATTCGCTAGATGAATATCGCGCCTTTATCCATTACTATAATAAACAAAACGTGTGTAATTGTAATTATGCAGCTTTTTAATACCAAACTAACAAAAAATATTACAATACAGTGTAGTATCAAATTTGTAAGGCCAGGATTAACGTCATAGACATCTATACTACTAGCGTATTCTGTACGCTGGCTAATATAATATGTTTAGAACGAGAACTCGGCTAACATAGATTGTAGATTTATTATCCCCATTTTAACAAGGCCAATGTAAAAACAACCTTCTCGTTAGCATACAAACAAATAATTTTATGTTCCATCACGATTGCCGCATAATGATTAAAAATATCTCCATCCACAGACTAGTAGAAGACACTAAAAAATCTGTGTCAATAACACAACCCGCTGCAGAGTAGGACAGACATCTGTGCGTCGCATGACCCCGTTCTGCATCATACATATGCTGCAGTTGACATGATCAATTATTAAAATTTAAATTGTTTTCTTACAAAATTTTTACGTGCAATACATTTTTTATCATGTCAACTCGAGGATGCGATGTGTATTATAATAATGTATTTGCAGCGCGACGTACTGTCCAGAAATCTGTCTGGCGGACAGCAGCGGCGGCTGTCGGTGGGCGCGGCGATGTGTGGCGCGTCACGCGTCGTGCTGCTCGACGAACCGACGTCCGGCCTTGACCCGGCCGCGCGCCGGTCGCTCTGGGACTTGTTGCAGAAAGAGAAGAGAGGTATATAATGCTATACTGTACCTTCAACTTATTTATTTATTTAAGGCACTCCAACTAGGTCTATAGAAATATTGATTATTGGTTTACAATGTATCATTTGGTTTTATGTACTTAAAATTTGCACATCATTTAGTCAATGAAGTATCAAAATCATTCGGCTTTAGATTACTTTCTAAATTTTGTAGAGGTAAAACAATCATAATGATTGGTAGTCCTCTTCTCGCCCTCTTAGTTCTTAGTACTAAGAATTGTCGTTACTCTACCACGATGCTCCAGCGTGGACTAGAGCAGTGGTTATTAACCAAACTAAGTGTTAGAAGTTCTTATATCGGTTGATGGCTTCCGACATGCCTTAACGATTCTTATCGAAGGTCACCACCTGAGGAACGTGAGGTGCATTGTCGCGTAACCATCTGATTTTTATTTATATACAGTATGTATTAATTCAGATAAAAACAATGTTGTTTCACTATTTCATCAGCAAACTGCCCTCGCTTCGCATCTGCATTGTTTTGGGACTGGCTTTTCTCATTCTGTGAATTAGAAATTTGCATATTAATTCATAACTTATTGATTTATGGACGGATTGAAATGAAACGAACTTTAAATATTAAGTGACGCTTACTACATATATACATATACATTAGTGAAAACCATAACGAAATCAGATAAGCCGTTTCTGACATCCGACAATGACGTCCAAATATTATTTTCGGACCTTACAATGATACTGAAGTCCCGGTATTGCTTCCAGGCCGCACAATGATTCTGACAACCCACTTTATGGATGAAGCGGACGTGCTCGGCGACAGAATCGCGATCATGTCGGGCGGTCGGCTCCAGTGCGTGGGCACGCCCTACTTCCTGAAGAGACACTACGGTATCGGCTACAAACTGACGATCGTTAAGAACATGCTGTGTAAACCGCAGGACGTGCTGGCCTTCTTAAGGGGGTACGTGCCGGATGTCAAGCTAAATACTAATATAGGTAGGTACAATAAAAATAAAATTATTTTTTACACAATTACAAACCCTAGAATTAGCTCTGTCGGCAATGGCTATAGCCAAGAATACCAGGAATCGAATTTGGGACACTTTGCTCTTCTGAAAAGTTTACTAACACTACCAATTGGGTTTCCAGGGTCGTCTCTTACGTCAAGTGGATAGATCAGAGGATTTTGAATCAGAGTAGATCAATAATACAAATTTATATAGACTTTGTTATGATTCGAGATAGGACGTACGGGCAAAGTAAATCACGGCAATTTTATTATTTGTACGTTATTATTGACGGTTCGCTCAAAGCTCGCCACGTTTATGATAATCACACTTATGATAATAACTACATAAATCATACATTCCAAGCCAAAAAAGCACGTTAAACAAATAACGGACGTTGATTTGTCCCGATCACATAGTTTATTTTGCTCGAACAAATCTAAACTTGTTTTTGTATAAAGTGTCTTTTCGTCATTTTTGGTGACATCATTTCTCAGTGATATAATTTTGTCGTATTGTCCATTCCTCTCCATTCATTGTAATTTAACGTTACATCTGTGAAGTTTTTTATTTAGATCTTTTGATTCTGTTGTCTGAGTAGTTCTTAACTTATAACCCTTTGGACGCGAGAAATTACCTGAAAAAAAATAGCAGTCTTTTATTTTTGCAGGTTCGGAATTAACATTCACTTTGCCGAAAGAAAATATTCCTAATTTCCCTGAAATGCTAAGAAAGTTTGACGAGGAAAAAGATTCGATGGGTATTGCCAGCTACGGTTTATCAGTTACAAGTCTCGAAGAAGTGTTTATGAAGTAAGTTATTCGTCTATAATTGTCATTCTGGTATGTGGTCTTATGGGAAGATGACATTTCTTCATTATAAGTGTTAACAGTAAATTAGTTCAATTAATAAAAAAAAGACATTGGCGCTTGCTGCTTTTCCATATTGGCCTCGATTTAACCTTAAGTTATTTTTATGTATTCTCTAATTGCTTTAGATTTTTTTATAATCTTATAAGTTATCTGTTTTAGGGCAGGAATAGAAGAGAGAATGGAGAACGGTTCCGCTAAAGGAAATACTAGCAAATGTAGCTCCGTCGGTCCTTCGAACGAACAGCAGCAACCGAGATGTAAATATAATTTGGCTTCATTAGGATCATAATAACACTAGGCTATCATTAGGAGAAACCGCAAGCACGTGTTTCTTGAATCGTCCAATCTCCCAGGCCAACTTTGCCCGCCCGGTGTAAACATACTGTATAAGTTGAGGCAATGGCGACAGGCCTCTCCTGTCGAAGATTGAAATAAGCTCCCACCACATATTTTAACTATCGACAGTACTCGTGTGTTGTGATAGGATTGATTTCTTGTTCGGCTGGCTTCCAACCTCATGGTACGATTAACCATAGAATGTTTATACGTGCTTCCGTTGCAGAGAGAGAGAACTCCTTTAAAGACGGACTCCCTTTTCCTTGTGTAACGCCGCGTTGATAACTTTGGTGTGGCGAACGGCCATTTGTGGTCCTTCAGATGGCCCTGTTACAATTTTATAATAGTATTAATATATTATTGTAAGTAACACGTTAACAATAACCATAACAGCACTAATAACACTCGTTTATTTCTAGTGAACCTCGACCCAATAGAAAAAGTAAAGGGCGTCAGGCTTATACTGAATCACTACAAGGCTACGCTGCTCAAGCTGGCGTATTATACGTTAAGGAACAAACTCGCCGCCTTTATACAATTCGTGACTCCGATAATCAATATCACAATATCGGTTGTCATAGCCAGATCGTGGAAGTTCATATCGCAGCTTCCCCCGCTGGAGCTGAGCCTGGAGAGCGGTTTCAAAAGCACCCAGACTTTGATGTCTGCAGCGCTTAATTTAACGCACGCTAGTCTGGAAACGAAGGCTATGATGGCGTATAAGGATTACTTCAAGAATGCTAATGACCCTGCAATGACTCTGAACGATATAGGGACGATGGATTTAGGAAAATACTATTTGAAACTGGTAAGTGCAATTTTCAAAATTATTATTATTATATTTAATGCATCACAAAATTGTATCCAGAACTCATTGAAGTACAACTATTGTAGAAATGTCTTTATGTAATAATAATCTTCAACGATTCATTTGTTACTAAATTCACACGTCACTATAACAAATCATTCCAATGACATTGAATTGTAAATTTTAACTCATTATTCAAGGGTACTTATTCTCGTAGTCATACTATGTATAGTCTTCTAAAAATCAAATATGTTGTTTCTAAATTTAGTCCAGTTGTCTTGTCACAGGGTAGAAGAAACTCTCCGTGTGTCGACAATCTCTATTGCAGTTATTTTAAAGCATTTAGACATAATATTTGCACTACGCCTATACTAGTTAAAAAAAGAGGAAACAATCTTAGAAAACCTTAATAAAATAAAGTAGTTATTGCCAAAAATACTGTCGTCTTATCTTAGTCTCGTCTTAGTTTAGTTTTATCTTGGTTTTTTAAGTTAATTAGATTTATTTATCTCCCAACACACATCGTCATTGTATTATATGAATTAGTTCTGACAGTAAAACAATAAGTGTCTAATATTGGATAGAAGTTGTGTAACGTCTTATGTTTATTTTAAAACTAATTTGTCTAGTAATCGTCGTCTCAGAAATCCGAATAAATTTAAGTCGAATGTAGCGTGTGATATATTGTTATTTTTAAAGAAGTGAGCGCGTTTTTTAAGTTGTACTGGTAAATAATAATTTGCTAATAATTATTTCAGAGTGAGTCAGATCTATCACGAGTGCGATACGAGAATTTAGTTGGTGCAACGTTTGCCCCTAACCGCATCACGGGATGGTTTAGTAACTATGGCTATCACGACTCTGCCATCTCGCTCGCACTTGTCAACAATGCTATACTGCGGGCTCTTTCCCCAAATAGCACTTTAAGGATCATCAATTATCCACTGCCGTACTCTATTGATAATTTGGTAAGAATTCTTTTTTAGGGTTTTTTTTTTAACTAATTACTTTTATTTTCGTAATATACTTGAATTATGTTATTAATTTTAGATGCCATATTAATTTCAGGTAAGAGTAATGGCCACGGGAAGCAGCATGGGATTCCAATTTGCATTTAATATAGGTTTTTGTATGGCCTTCGTCACAGCGTTCCTAGTCTTGTTTGTTATCAAGGTAAGCGAGTTGTGTGTGTGTGTGTTGTGTGTCTATATAGTATAAAAATACAATACGTCCTGTTGGTATGTACACACCAGGAGCGTCAGAGTGGCGCGGCGCTGGTGCAGCGCGTGGCGGGGCTGCGCGCGGGCGTGCAGTGGTCGGCGGCGCTGCTGTGGGACTGGCTGTGGCTCGTCAACGTCAGCGGCGCTATCGTGCTTACGCTTGCAATTTTCCAGGAGAACACGCTCGCCACGCCCGCTGAATTATGTAAGCGAAATTATAAAGCTGTATTATACATCATTATAAAGCTAAACTATAGTTGAGTTTGATTCGAATTCCATTATCATCATTACAAACGATAACTGTCCCAATGCTGGGCTCGCGTCTCACATCGTCTATGTTCGACAATAAATAAATGGAATTGGATTGGATGTATATTATATATACTAAATCGAATACAATAAGCATTAAAAGTAACCCTATAAAGTAACGGCGAACTAACATTAACGGTATTATTTTTATATTATCAAATATAAATCCTAGTTTGTTTTTTAAGTATCATTTTTCTACGTGTGAGTTAGTTTAAACATAAATTTTAATTAGGTTTCGAATTCATGATTAATGTTTCAGACCAGACTCATTTATTAAATATTTAACGTTTGTCCTGTAGCGAGGGTGATGCTGGTTCTAATAATATTTACCCTGGCAACGATACCGCTGCACTATTTGGCTTCGTTTTACTTCGAAGCGGCCGCGACAGGGTTCTCAAAATTATGCTTCTTGAACATATTCAGTGGTGAGTCTTCGTAAAAAGATCAATATGACCAAAACATATTTGTTTGTTGCAAGAAAAACGAAATATATATTATTATTTTTTATAATTCGTCGATTCTTACAAAATATTACCATGCGATACATAGTTACATACATCGTTTTTTAAAGGACAGAAGAGTATTTAAACATTCGAATATACTTAAATCGATTATTTAATACAACTTTTCTCACATTCTACATAAAGGAATCGGTTTGTGGTATTGTAAATGTTTTGCACTTTGCAGGTTGTATGCCCTTCTTAATAACAGAAGTTTTGCGGCTGCCGGAAGTAGGCAGTCCCTATTTTGCACACCTGTTCGATTGGATCTTCTCGCCACTACCGATTTACTGCTTGAGCAGGAGCTTCCGGTAAATACTAATTTATTTTAACGATCAAACTCTGCTCAAACTGACTATATGTCATGAATGTAATAATTTTACACGAACGCAGATGCGAAGGCCTGTAAGGTTTAAAATGTAAATACTGTACCAGACATATCCAGTGATAGTTTTAAACAATAAATATTTATAGTTTGGAAATACGGACTATATATACGAGTATGATTACCGTTTTATAATTTTGCTTCTGTTTTTTGCAATAATATGACAATATTCTACCTGTACTAAATAATGCTTTATTTTATTCACACCCAGCGACATGAGCGTGTCGTCGTTCGAGATAATGGCGTGCGACGGGCTCTGCGGCCAGTTCGTGAACATCAGAAACTGCACGCGGCAAACCCTTTGCACCAAACTCAATATTTCAGTGTGTTGCAGTAAGTGCATTGATAACATTAACGACGAGTCTGTACTGAAATACAACACGACACAACGCAACTCACGGTTGGTTTTGTAACGTTAGAACAACCTAGTAACTGCCCTCACTACGCCTCGGAAAACCTACAACTATCGCTTAGAAATAAATTTATTCTTATTGAATCACATACCATATTCTTAAGGAATGTGTTTATTTTGTTCTGTTAATTACAAACATATTAATTTATTTATAATAGTTGCAGCCAAGCAACCAAAATTTCCTATTCCGCGGTAACAGTTCCATTTCCCGGGATGGAAAGTATCCATAATATGCCATTATCGTATAATCTGGTTTTACTGTGGTAAATGGCCGGACAGATACACAGACAGATAAAAATTACAAAAAAATATGTTTTGACCGCTATATCGATAACAAAGCCTATCTAATTAAAATTTCCAAAAAATATTTAATGTACAGATTACAATTTTACTCCGTTATATTTTTATTATCAGAATGGAGTAAGAAAACATTTATTTATCAATTACGATACGATAAAATGTAATAATTTTATTAGTACCTAGTACCAATGAGCAATGATTGCATGATGAACGTGTCCATAGAAAAGAAATAGTCCATAGAAAAAGTTAGTTATAAATTAATGTATTTCAAATATAATATAAATATAATTCTCACGAACCGAGAAAAACCCAGTACTAAAACAATGCGGGTGCTATTTCTAAGTGTAACGTGTATTTTTTCTCAATCGAAGCAAAAGCGGTTTGCTAGTTTGCAAATAAAGATGCCTAAATAAGTAACCCTGACTCGATTTTCGTCTTTTTGAGCAAAACTTTTTGTGAATTTGAAAGATTTTACTCTGAAACGAAATTCCCAAAAGTCCCGGAAATTTCTGGTTTCAACTCAGACCGGTACCGAAATGACCGGTTCCACTAAAACATCCCTGTTCTGAAAACTCTAATGTCTATGTTCGTGGACTATACCTGAAGCGACTACCCTGTCCCCATAATTGTGCACTGTGCGTTCTGCTTCGCCTTCATCTCGGCATACTACTTCTAGCTTAAGTCGACATTGCTATGCCGATCCGCAAATGTTTAAATACTATTTGAGAACGAACCTTTGTGGCATTTTATGTATTTAAATTCCTAGTCTTAGTAATTACAACGTATCGTTACAGTACATTAACGCTAATTCACAGAATTCGGTATTCAAAATTATTTCATAATAATATAATACAGTTTTTGTGTTTCTTACATTGCTATAAAACTTATGTTATCCTAACCCGTCGGGTATGCGAATGTCAGTCATAATAACTTACATAAAAGTTAATTTATATCCAATTAAATAATCACACTTTTGGAAGATTAATTTTTTTTTATAAAATTTAAAAATGTCAAAAAAAACATTAAGTGAACTTTATTAACCACGGTTGTTTAAGAATTCGTGATCCGCGTAGTACGAGTAGCAATATTTATCCACAAGGTAATCTTTTAGCGTTCTTTTAGAGTCTTGGATGTTTCGGGTGATACAAATTTACTTGGGTATTTTGTTGTAAGGTTTTGTATGATGTTTTTTTTTCAGTTCACGACAACCCGTATCTTGATTGGAGCGAGCCTGGTATCGGCCGGTACTTGTTTACGATGATGCTGGTCGGTACGGTGGCCTTTGTAGTGCTGCTGCTGAAGGAGTACAATGTTTTGAATAAGGTAATTGAATTATTACGTATGTATTTGTAGAACTGAAGCATCTCCATACAAAATATGATCTACTGTTGTACTAAGCCACAGCGTATACTATTGGACTTAATTCGATTCGTAGCAGTATTTATAGAGCTAATGTACTTGCCAGCCATTTCATTACTTATTAACTTCCATATTTTTATTTATCATCATTATTGTCACAATCCATAAGTGTCCACTTCTGGGCTTCGATTTCCTCTAACAACGCCAGTGACACAGGTATGGCCTTTAACGTGTATGACACTGTCCAATTGCAGATTGACAAACTTTACAGGTGGCTTAACTCACACATGTGAAATCCTCCTTACTAAGTTTTCCACAACCCGAGCAACTGATACTAATTAAATTATAATTCGCAAGTAACTTAAAATTTGAGATGCGCCCCGCAATGTTAACCCGGGCCCCTCCATTGGTGAGCTTGACGTTCAAACCACTAAACCTGTATCACTAGTTTAATGTATTATAAGATTTTTAATATTTCAAGAAATGTAAGTAATTTGTTAACACAAACGTAATGCATGCATTATTTAAACTTCGACACGATAAAGTTACAGCGGCTTCACAATTAAGATGCCTTTCTAATTCACCGACAAACTAAGATTGAATACTTATTTTTATGCGTCGCTGACAACCATACTGATACATGCAAACGTTAAAAATAAGAACAATTGACGACAAATTAACCCAATTGAGACCATTTGCATCTCAGTCGGGAACAACTGTAGCCGGGTAGATACCCTGCATGCCTAGCGAAGGGTTCTGTCTCGATTCCTGGCCAGAGCAGTGTGTGTAATGTCTTTGTATCGGAATATTAATATTTCGTCACGTCAGTAAATGTTAGTTTTGAGATGTGAGTACGTGAGCGCTTATTTAGTATGCGTCGTCAGGTATTCTATTTTGGATCCCGGCATCAACCTCCCGTGGGCCTCGAGGAGGAGGACAGCGACGTCGCGGCCGAGAGACGGTTCGTGGACTCCATAGCAAAGGAAGATTTGGCCCAGTACAGCCTCGTCTGCAAGAACCTCACCAAGTACTACGGAAACTTCGTAGCTGTTAATAAGCTTAGTTTTGGTAAAGTGTTTATTATATTTCGTCTAAATATCAGAACAATTTTTTAATTTGACGATTTAGTCGTAATTATACAATTTACTAATATATAAGTGATTTCGTCAATGCTACCTATTTTATTGTCAGACTAGTCATTATGGCATTCAATTTAAATTAAATAAAACATTTAGTTTAAGTTATGGAGATCTAGTTATAAAGAAGAAGAATTGAACGAAGCGAGGAACACACTTACGATCATTATCACATCGATAACGCCTCGGGTATTACTGATGTCCATGGTCGACTGTTATCAACCGCCATGAAGTCTACTCTTCGGTTATTACCATGAAAATTATAATGTTTCATGGTTCGGTTAACACGTTTAGGGTTGTTTTACGTTCGACGTATGTACTAGATAGAAATAGCCACGTGACGAGTCGCAATTAACTATAGAAACCACTGGATTTAGTAAGTAATTCGCGAGTGACATTTACTGGCCCCCCAAGGCGGTGACACGAAAACGCTACACATTTAATGATTAATTCTTATGTTCATGTATTCGAATTACAAGATACGTAATTAAAAGTAAAAATTTTAAATTATCTAAAGAACCTTGTAATATCGGCATATATAAATATTATTACCTATTGCAGCTGTTCGATCGGGCGAATGTTTCGGTCTCCTGGGTATCAACGGCGCGGGCAAAACGAGCACGTTCCGCATGCTGACGGGGGACGCGCGCGTCAGCGGCGGGCGGGCGCACGTGCACGGCCTCTGTATCAAGACGCAGCTGCAGGACGTTTACAGGCACATAGGTACATATGACCTTGATTTACAAGCCTTTTTAATTCGGTTACAATTTATTATTATTGATGGATATCAATGACATATATGTACGTAATTTTCAGCTTCTATAACGAAATGGAGCTTCATTTAAGAACAATAAACATTGATTTGCTCTCCTATTTTTAACCTGAGCGGACCTTGATTGCAGCTGGTTATTTTCAGACGTCTTTATTATTTATATTAATTATCCAACTTTAACATAACATATGTAGCCTGTCTTGCGTGGCTTAGAGGCCTGGGCGTAAATGCTATCTAAGGAATATACCGTTGCGAATCTAAGTGCATTGTCCTTGATTAATTTTTGGCCGTATTGGGGCGGCCTAGAATACTCCCCCCAATCCCATGCTGGTAGAAAAGGGTGTCGTAAGAGGCTACAGAAGCTAACTTGCTTGGTGGTAGGGCTTCGCGTAAGGATTATATTATCATTATTATTATTAAGTCATTAATATTATTAGTGGTATTATTGTCTTTTCGTGAAGCCTGCCTGGCTTGCTACCACTCTCTTGATTGAGTCAGCCGCCAAACGACTCGTCGTGTTCCGGCTGGGGACTTGAGAGCCAGTACATTCTTTCTTCTTCTCATTTCCTGGCCGACAACGCATCAGTGATACCTTTGGTCTTGTTGATATCCATGGGCGACGGTGACCACTTCCCATCAGGTGGCTCGTCTGCTCGTTTGTCGGCTTTTAACATTAAAAAACACATTTAAATTGATTAATATATAATAATAGTAATAAATTATAATGTTATAATAATATAAAATTTGTATTAGGTTACTGTCCACAATTCGACGCGTTATTAGACAACTTGACTGCCAAGGAAACTCTAGCTATATTCTGCTTGCTCCGCGGCATCCCGGAGCAAGAGGGCGCTAGAAGGTCTATTGAGCTAGTTCGAATGCTCGGCTTTGAGAAACATTTCCATAAAAAGGTAAGTACATGCCATTAAAAAACCAAAATATATGCACCAGTATCACGATGTTTTGCTCGCGGTAGCTACGATAATTATTTATATTATAATAGAAAGTGTCTACAACTTCCTATGCATATAGATGGTTCAATATATTTATTGGCGTTAAATTCTATGAATGAAAATATTGATTGAAGTGATGTTTCTTAAAGTGGCATGCATCGACAAAAATCGTCTTCATGCATATTTTGTAATTTCGAATATTTAACAAACCTAACAAACATGTCATTGTTTGTGTTAAATTAGTTTAAATGAGTATAAGACTATTAGTAGTAATTAGTTAGATATGCATATGCATTAATATTGCTAATAGCATTGTTATTAGAATTTTGCATGAAAGCTCGTGATTGTCATGCATGCTTAATGGATACTTTTAGAAACATTTGAATTACATTATACACATCGGGAGTATAAATTCACGGTACGTAGGATACATTGTAAAACTTTTTGGACAGGTGAATGAATGTAGCGGAGGCACTAAGAGGAAGTTAAGCACTGCACTGGCCCTGCTTGGCGATTCGCCGTTAATTTTCCTCGATGAACCTACCACAGGTAAGTCAGCTGTTTTTTTTTTTGTATATATTGTTCAGCGTCGACAGATGAGTTCTGATGACTGTTGCAATGCTGGGGTCGGGTCCTCTCTCGATTAAGAAGAAATGAGGCCACACCATACGGTGTGCCGTTGTCCTCATTGGCCTCTGTGATACCTTAATATTACTCTGTGTGTGATGAGATTCTAACCGAGCAAAGGGGCGGTTGCGATGCATGGGTTGCTTTGATGAATCAACCTCAGTTAGGAATATAGGCAGGATCTATTACGAACTACATGTTCGTGAAGTTTTTTTTAATCGAAACCATGTTTACTAACACTACAAAAATTCAAGCAACACCTGTGAATAAATTGTCTTTTTAACAGTAGTATACTTAGTTAATAATTTATAGTAACAGAAGACACATATCATAATATGTGTGTGTAATTATTCATTATGACATTTTCGCACACGCACAATATCTTCATATTTCCTTTGTTTGGTAGCTATTGACGAACTTTAGTGTTATCGATGAAAAAATTTGAAAACAACTGTATTTAATTTTTGCGGTTGACTTTGGCCACTAGGCGAACACTATAAAAAAAAGGATAGGATATGGGATAATGTACTTTGCAGGCATGGACCCGGCGTCAAAGCGGCTGGTGTGGGCGTGCGTGCAGGAGGCGCTGGCGGCGGGGCGCAGCATTCTACTGACGTCACACAGCATGGAGGAGTGCGAAGCGCTATGTACTCGGCTCTCGGTGATGGTCGGCGGCCGTTTCTACTGCCTCGGCCCGCTGCAGCATCTCAAGAACAAGTTCTCCCAAGGTACGTTTCCCGTCTAACAGCAAGGTATTCGTACAGAGACACGCGTGGCCGTGCTAGCCGCTCTAAACTAAGTTCTCAGTCCAGTCTTTGACTATTATCATAGCGTGTAGTATAAAAAACTGCATGAAATTTACCTACAACAACCTTTTAATTCATGTTTATTCCCTCCACCCACGGTTGCCGAGTATACACTTATTCAATTACTAACGGTCCGCCCCGACTTCGCACGGGTGTACTTTTATTTTTAAACATTTTGAGATATATTTGTAATTTTATCTTTATAAAGAACATATTCAATGTTGCATATATCCGTTGTATAAGGAGCCGACCGCGCGACTACCTATTTCATAGATGTGCCCGCCCCGCATCTCGTGCCCGCTCCCTCGTCGCCTTGTCCGCCGGCCTACGCTCCGGCTGCTTCGCGCAGGGCCACACTGGTCAATGCGCGGGGGCGGCGGCGGTGTTTATTTTCCTAAATTCGTAAAATTTTGTGAACGGAATGTCCGATTTGAGTAACTCAAAAAGTTATCTATAGGTATTGAAACTTTTGAATACGAAGTGATTTATTTGGATAAGGATTCATACGAAGGTATGGTTATCATGGTCTGATTTTGATCAGCTTTGAAAATGAAAAGTGGTTATAGTGACGTAACTACAATAGTTGGACATATAGTATCGCGAAGTTATTTGTATATATTGATATGTTCTCTAATATTGTACAACATTTTTTTGTTCTATCATCAATTAATAATCAAATTAATAGTAATTATTTTAATAAATATTTTGTATTGTTCTCTAGGCTACACTTTGATGATAAAATGTAAAGCGGATCCAAACCGCGACGCTCAGTTGGCATCTATAAATCAGTATGTTATGAAAAATTTCAAAGAAGCAAAACTTATGTAAGTTGCACATTTGTTTAAATATTTCAATGCTCATGCATTTTATGTGAATTATATTATGTTTGTTTTAATTGTATTGCAGTGAGACTTATTTAGGCATCAGCACATACTACTTGAACGATACGGAGACACCATGGTGGAAAGTCTTTTATATCATGGAAGAATCAAAATCTCAGTTCCTAATGGAAGATTACTCTGTCTCGCAAACAACATTAGAACAAGTTTTTCTCAGATTCACTCGGATGCAAGGTAACGCGGAATAACAAAATTGTATTTATATAACGTATTATATAGTCACAGTTGGTCATTGTGCATGTGTATGTGACGTAATGTGTCGGTGTGTGTATGACAGAACAAAGGAAAATAAAGGATATCTGAGATGTATTAAGGATTTGGAGACACTATGTCTCCATGCCATTCCAATTTTAAGATTCTGTTTACCAAAGTACGTCATAGATAATACATACGCATATAATTTACTTGGGCGACTACTTACTCGATGGTAAGTTAACATGATACGTTTTGGAAATGACGGCTATTATTTTTACTGTAACAATATTTTTTAGAAAGTCATTATATTTTTGACGTTTTAAGACTTTGAGGTCACAAGTAAAATGTCACATGTCGACTATGTGACATTCGTTGCCAGTACTTAGAAATTTGGAATGTAAAGTATTTATATGTGTATTTAATGCGTAGTATATGTTAGGCCAAAGCCAACGTAAAAGTAAATGTTGCTGTCGTGTTTAGTAGGTATGCGGTATGCGGTACGTGCCTTTTGAAAGGACATTGCACCCATGAATCTCGTACCAATCAAATAATAAAATAATCAGCGTGTTTTTAATGTTAGTTAAAGTTGAGTGTTAGTAGGGCAAGCTAAATAAATGTTTTGAATATTTACTGTTTCTATGTGTATTCGTTGAGTGTTCACTGACTTTCTAAGACTGAAAGTGTAGTGGTACTTAATATAAATTGACTCGAAAGCCCCTTATTAACTAGAATGTCACTTAATGTTTTAACTTGTATACGTCATGTTAGTATTAATTTTATAGTGTGCGCATTATTTTTTAAATATTTTCTATACTGATAGTTGTCACGCGTGCTATGATCTATGATCCCTTTGCAGTACACATTTAGTTATATGTATGGTGCTTATTTTGAAATTATATATAAAGTGTAAATAGATTGTGCAATATGAAACTAATAAAAGTAAAATTGTACTGTAGGTTGTGGTTAACTCGAATGTTCATAATTACTTACTTAGTCTATTCGTTCTATCGAATTGCGGAGAAATTATTATTGAAATTTTTAAATCGTTATCAACACCTCCCCCCCCCTCTCCCCAGTACGTATAAGTTTTTAAAAGGTTAACTTGAATCATATATTGGCATATATATTTGCGAAATTGCCCTAATGTATCTTACATTTCATATTGCACAATCTTTATTTTTTAATTTTATTGGAGTAATAAATAATATATTAGGAGTGAATATTGCATGCAGAGTTATACGAACCGAATTTCGTAAAAATCAGTTATGTCCAAATTTTTTTATGCGGCAATGCAATATATCGAATTTCTTTTCGTTTATTTTAGCCATTTATTACATTAATGTAGTATGTCATTATTGTGTGTACGCGTTCAAATTTGAAGTACGATTGTTATAAAGTATTATGTTACAAATTACATAATAATTATTTAACTTAAGGGATTCTCAAGCTAGACAGTCTAATTTATGTATAAAGTACAATTTTATTTTTTTAGTATTGTATTGCTGGGTCCGTTTGTGACAATGTCCTTATTGAAGCACACTTGACAGTGTTTTATTACGTGATCATTTTTATGTTGAAATTTGTTAATTTAATGACATCGTTGTATATAGAATATACTGTGCTTTTTTAAATTGTACTCACACTCGGCAATTACTCTCATTACCAAGAAACTCATACAAGGTTTATTTTAACAAATAATTTGTTTAAGTTTTACGATTTAATCGTACCTGGTTTTACCGTTTTATTTGGTATACTATGTTTTACTATTTATTTTGTGATAATAATGTTTAATTTTTTTGCCGTTGTTTGCCATTTGTATTATTTTGATTTTATAACTTAAGAAAAGCAAACACTAAGTGCAATATTTATAAGCGTATATATATATATATATATATATATTGTGTTTTTACATCGACTGACGTTTTTGTATTCTGTAATTTTTAGTGCAGTATTTTTGAATTACAGTTTTGAATATTTTAAATGTGAAATAATAACGTAACTTCCGTACTTGTTCTCGGCATTATATCTATATGCTTTTCTGTCTTCAGCAGGGATCAATATAGGTGTATTTACCGAAGTATCAAGGAAGTAATATTTTCAATTTTTCTAAATCCCATGATGAAGAAGCACTGAACTATTTGTTATTCCGCGATATTATCTATTGTATGCTGCGTACTCTTCGACGTTTAGATCAATAAAATTTACCTATTCCGATCAATGGTCAATAGCCTGGTGAATTTAAAAGAATCATAACATTTCACTTAATCTGTGCAGTATTATAAAATAATGTTAAAATTAGATATGATCCAAAAATATTAAAAAAATATGTATTATATAATACATATTATAAATGTTACATACGATATACATAAAATTATTAGTTACTTAGTGATTTATGAGAATCTCGAGTGCAGTTTGCTTAGTTAATTAATTATGTCAGTAACTTCTTCACTGCCTCTGAACAGTACTATTATTCTTTTATTCGTGTCTACGTTATAGGAGTTATATTTTATATCTTTACAAGTGTCTACTTAAAGTAAAAGAGTGGCGGTGTAATTTTAATAATATTTATTAACAACTTTTTAAACAATCATCAAATAACAATTTTGTCGTTTTACTACGACTCACGCATACGCTTATATTTACGTGAAAATCTGAAATATAACGACAAAATCTTGTCAATCTCTTATAAAAATATAGAATCGTTTTCATTTAACATATTGTTTTTTTTTGGCCCCATTCATGTTATTATAATCCTGTACAACGTACGTACGTATCAATATAAATAAAATAGAAAACAAATAATACTTCATCAAGTAAGTCATGGATTGTTCGGTGGCTGTATACTTCCGCGATGGTACATGGTACATATTAACAAAAACAAATTAAGGATGAAGAGATACATATTTATCATCCCTAGTGTAGCAAAAATATTAGGGCAAAGCTAGAAGATGATAGTTTACCAGCAACGGCATAGTTGTAGTTACAGATTGTGTTGGATGTATGTATTCACTCCGTATAAGCCAGTCGAATGACAAGCTCGTATCATTTATACGAAACGCGGTTGCGTCTCATATTCAACTGAGTCGAAATAGTTAGGTATATAAGCTTTTAGTTGCCCTAAATATATTCGACCTGGAATAATGTTTAGGATTATATAAAGAAGACCTGAAAGCTAAATTTTTTCAGGTTTTAAAAACTCCTGACCTGAAAGCTACATAAAAAACTGATTTTAAAAAGCTTTTGTATACCGTATTAACACTGTGAAGTCATTGTCTATATCTTTAAAAATTAATAATGGGGAATATATGTACAGATAGCGCGCGAGTTGAATGCAGAGCTTAGGAATGCGGTAGTGCTGTGACCTAATTATAATTATTATCGATAACCATAACAAATATGTCGATAAATTTCAACAATGCTTTATGTTTATCATTTTACATACCCTAGGTTAACATAATGAAAACAAACAAGATTATGATTTTTACTCATTTTTATTAATTAACTAACATATCGAAATCAAATCAAAAAAAAATGTTAAAAGGGGATCCGCCAAAATTGACCCAGGCCCGGCGCCAAAGCAATGTATCTCAGTTTTTAGAGAAAATATAGTAAAATATTGTATGTATTCGGTTTTCTTAAATTCAAATGCTAACACATTTTTTTTGCCCGTTGAATTTTCATAGGCGCTCTATGTAAAAAATACATTTTTAAGAGAAACGTCATTATATTCATTGTACTATACCATTGTTATACTGTGATTATGGCACATAAGCATGTATACATTATATTATATTTACATATTTTTCATTTGCAGTTATATTTTTATTTAGAAAAAAATTAACTATGAAAAAATTACCTAGAAGTTCGAAACTAATAAAAGTGGAAAATAATGGACTATGAAAAATTGTAAATAAAAGTTATTTCAATATAAATATACATGCTTATATGCCATAATCTCAATATTATAATGGTATTGTACAATGAATAATGACGTTTCTCTTAAAAATATATTTTTTACATAGAGCGCCTACGAAAATTCAATGGGCAAAAAAAATATGTTAGCATGTGAATTTAGCAAAACCGAATATATATAATGTTTTTACTATATTTACTCTAAAAACTCACATACATTGCTTTAGCGCCGGACCTGGGTTTTTTTTGTATGGGATTTGGCGGATCTCCTTTAATCATCAGATTCAGAAATTAAGGACATTGTTGAATCGGTGTCACTATCTTCACCATCGCTGACCTCAATTACAAATCGATCTATGGTATCTTCAATTAATCCATCTCTTTGCCAATAATTTTCTTCTAAAATTATGACGTGATCATCGAAACCGTGCCAATCCGCCTCTGTTTGTTCTGTCTCTCTTCAAGACACATGTCTAAAACATTTTTCGCCATTTCTCGTGCCTGTCGATGAATAAAAACCCGTTTTTTTGTGGAAGAACTTGATGGACTTGGACAGTCATTATTAATGTTACGTGTCAGGATGTCAAATTGTTCGAGAAAACACCACCACAAAGACATTACACGTAACACGGTAAACGTCCGACAGTTGTCAAAGACAGCACATCTATGGACAGCACAACACTATACTCAGGTGCGCAGAGACGCGGCGTGAGGACGGCGGGGGGAGGTGCTCCCGCCCTTTACCTCAGGCCCCGACTGCATTCAACTCGCGCGCTATCTGTATGTCGTTCAAATATTGACTACATATTTTATTTACAGTCTTTAATGCTACTGAATAACACGTATAATATTATTTCATATTTAAAAGTTTTATAACATGCAATATTAATTAATAAAAAGTGGAAAAAATTACAGGGAAATTTATAATATCAAAACTCACGCTACTGGCTAACCAACCGACGTGAGCGTCCGCGACTGCACATAACAAAAGTATAGAGGGCTCGGTGTTTTTTAATATTACTGGTTGTGTTTTCGATTGCATATATTGAATTCATAAGTAAAAATTGACAACTTAAAAACTGAACTTTTTTTTCTGCGAGCTTAAAGAAAATTTTTAAAAGAGCATTTTTTATTGTACTTTTGATTTATTATTAGTATTTTATATTTTATTTTTGCATACATGCACAAGAGACTACTTCTAAAATAGTTTCATGATTTTCATCAGATTTCAAAATTTATAAATATTCGCACTAAATACACAGCTCATTTCTGATCTCTCGCAGACGCTGACGTCACAAAGCGTGCGATAATGGCAATGTTTCAAAATCGTTAAATATTAAAGTGGTCCCATAAATATGTCAATTTAATGTCAAAATACGAATAAATAAAATTGTTTTTAGGCTCTATATAGATAAATACGCTTACCTCTATTTTCATTAAAAAAAATTAAACTAAAACTAACCTAATACGGTAACGTTAGTTTTTTAATAAATTACAAAATAACTCTTTGTACACCATAGGTAAAAATTACGAACGAAAACTTGTGTTAAACGCTCTACACTATGGGTACACTCAACTTCTACAGTCACATTACATATACGTTTCATGGCTCGTCTGTTCTCTCTGGTGTTTTGTGAATTGTAGGAATATTTGTTCCAGTGTAGTTTGGCAGATGCTATAATGTTCTACATGTAGGTGTTGCTTCGCGCGCTCCATCACGCCGAACATTCTGGACCACGACATAGTGCGGTCCGGCAGGTAGTACGTCAGTAACCCTTGGTACTCCTCCCTAAAACAGCAAGACACCAATTAAATATATTATGAAACATTGAAGTTGCTATTTTACTATCTGGGATATAAATAGTATTGATAAATACAGACAGATAGAGCAGAACCACAACGCCGTAAAATATATTGTTTACTGCAAAATTTTAATATGTTCTTTTGATAGCTTTTGGAGAGAATCTAAATGCCTTGGATGTATTTGATTATTGAGTATTGAAGAAAAACGATAATACCGACAATTACTAATATAGGAGACTCACTAATATAGATAAGCATTGTTGCACAGCAGAATAGTAAATTTCGATATAAATGCGTAAAGTATGTCATTTCTTCTTTCCCGGTTTATTGACTCAAGCTGAAGACGCGAGTCAACAATAGGGACGAATGGAAATGGCAATTGCTTACGTGCGTCGGACGACGTTTTTAGATACATTTGCGAAAAAATAAAACAACGAAAGGAAAAACATATGTAATTTCGCGGGAATAAGATTTTTTAATTTTTTTTTTGAGAACATGGCAGGGCAACGGTTTCTGCGTATTTAGCCAATTCAATGACAATAATTTATAAAAAAAGCGGGCGGTTTTGATTTTCAAAATTATTGGTAATAATTTAGTTCTGAAGAGGTTTTAATAGCCAAACTATGTTACCGGTTTTTTATTAAGAGTCTGGGTATGAAAAAAAGTTTATTCCAAATTCAAAACGATAATTTTATTTTTAATAATAATACCATTTTCATTTTGTGACTTGTGATTTTACTATTCGCGGGTTTGCAATTAAAAGGTTATCAAGCGAGTAAAACTAACTCCTCGTTATTTTTAGTAGAATAATTTAAGTTTCTCGCATAATGCTGCCTTATTGTGACTTAAAACAGATATGAATTATTTTGAATTTATTACTTGAAATATTTTGAATTTAGATAATTTACTGTCATATGAATGCAAACGGAAAATCTTTTGATTACGTAAAATACTTACATTAATTTGGGATCCTTGTAATTAGTCACCACGTAACTCTTGATAGCCTGTACACGACTCTGCGCCGATGTTACATCGTCCTCGTCGTCGTTCATTTTAATTTTTATTGTCAATGTGAACCCTGAAACACCGATATGTATTGGTATTAATGTACCAAAGCATCTTTACACCGCTCCGAACGCGGAACGCATTGCCGTGTGAAGTGCTAATAGATGTCTTGCGATTGACCGTATTGGAAGGACTTTGATTGGTAATCGCTGGTAAAAAAAAATACCAATAGTTACAACGTGTCGAAGGCCTTTGTGCGACGAGAAATCTATATAACGCTTAACATGGAACAGTTTACGAAAGCGCCGCGCTGCGTCAACGATACCGACCTTCTGAGAACTTGTTCTTTAAATGTTGTGGAGAGCCCAAACACTGGAAGCGTCCATTGACCATGATGGTGAGTCGCGTGCATAACGCCTCGCACTCCTCCATGCTGTGTGACGTCAGCACCAGCGCGCGGTTGGCGCGCCGCGCCGCCATCAGCACGCGCCACACGCGGCGCCGCGCGGCCGGGTCTACACCGGACGTCGGCTCGTCCACGAACACCACCCGAGCGCCGCCCACTAGAGCTAACGCTGTGCTCAGCTTGCGACGGTTCCCTCCCGAGTACTGATCGACCTGGAACGATTAAGGGTTGTGGAGCGGGGTTAATTTCATATGCTTTTAATAAATTATCATGTGTGATAAAATCACCAGCAGTCACGTATATTCTATGTAAGAACACCACGGGTAATCGTTGTATTCAGAAGGCTAGAGACCGCCGATTAGAATAGCACCGAGCGGCTTAAGCCTATGTTCAGCTTACAAAGATAGGCGGATGAATGGATTGATGTTATCAGCGAACGTACCCTAGGTAAGGTACATGATGACCATTTAAAGTTCGAAATAGAGCCCTATCGCAATTTGATACTTATTCGTTTTTATCATGGTGATATGGTACAACCTACATTAGTCTCCGGAAAGTCGTTAGCAAAGTAGAGTAACTGATATCCAGTGGCGACAGTGAAGTGGCATTTTGTGAAATCGATTAACATTATTATCAATACGGTACATTTAAGACTTCAAACAATAAAACATCTAAATCCTGACGCTCATTACTGCAATCACTGTGTAAGTGATAAGAATAGTCATAAATGAGACATCTCAAACAGCCACTAACCGAGAACAAACATTTATCTGTCACATAAATGTCTGCCCCGTCGAACGGTAGAAGTAGGGATTCGCCGGTTCTGACTCTTCGAGTCAGAACCGGCAAATCCCACCGTTTGTGGCCATAAGAGTTTGGTGTCAAATCGTAGGTTTTCGACTACGCCCGATCGATTGCGCTTATCCGTTTTTTGCTAACTTACGTAGTTCCAAAGATAGCTGGCACATTGAATTACCTCCAGTTCGTTATCTAATCACTCGTCCGGTCATTACTGAACGCACGATGGGTCTTTCGCTTTACTTAGTAATGTAATCACTTACAATACGAAGATTTGGTAATTGTAATGAGGGTCTTGTGTTAGTTAAACTACAAAAATCGTTTGTAAGGTTTATTATTTCGCAACAAAAATTGAATCGAATAAAATGAACTAACCTTGTATCATTACAAATAGTACTATTTATAAACATTTTCAGGAAATCGTTCATCGATCAATCAATCATCGATCAACTTATAATATAGGTACATGATACAATATTCTCCACAAACAGTAGTAAAGTCATGTTGAATTCGATTGGTGTTATACTTCCACGTCCTAGAATTGTTTTCCAAGAAAGTTCTATGATATTTGATAGTAGTTAACACTTTTTAAATTATACAAAGGCTGCATTTCATCATAGCACCGAGTTATTTGATTAAAGTGTGTATCACATATTTCTGTTGTATATTTAATGAAGTTTGTAACAAAAATAGATTTCCCGCATCCAATCAGACCGGCGACTATTGCACTAAAAGGATGTGTTAAATGAATCGTTGTAACGTTACGTGTGTTTTGGTACATGGTTTAGAGAAAGACTAAAACTTTTTTTTGGAATGATAAAAATATATTTCTAAATTTAAAAACATTATTTTAATATTTACAAAATAACATGAAGAGAAAGTACAAAAAAATTCAGTCATAAATTATAATATTTTTCATGGCACTGCCATATAATTTGACAGTTCTAATTTTAATTTCAAATAAATATTATTACACAACTATAAATTTCATTGCATACCTATTTACTTAGTGTTTAAAATTAAAGTAAAATATTATTTGTACATTACTTTTTTAAAATCTTATTCAAAATCAATTTAGTTTACGTCTCGTAAATTGTTGGAATGTTAAAAATATGTTTCAAATTTCAAAAACATAATTTATTACAAAATAGGAATGTATTCATGTTAATGAACAAGTTAAAATTTTCAGCTTTTGTCAAAAATATATATTGAAACGCTTTATTTCAGCGATAACACAAGCATAAATATATATCTTATGCAAAACGTAATTTCTGATAGTATGATGTCTAGTATACAATAATCATTTATTAATAACATTATATGCACACATATAATTCTACAATATAAAAAATATCTTATTCATAGCTTTTTTTATGTATGATTTTAACCATAAGGCAAACGCTTGCACTTCTACTCCACTACAGTGACATATCCTCGTTGTTGTTGAATGATCACTTTTAAAATGTGTATGTCTATCACATTTTTTAAGGTAGCCTAATTTAGTGAAGCGTTGGGTAATATAGCTGGTGGAAATAGTGGTATAAAGTATATTTAAAATGTGTACCGTTAGGTTTATATTAGATATAGATGGTTTTCGTGTAAAAAATTTATTTTTCTATAAGGAAATTGGTATATACGATTTATTTAATCAAAAAGTAATGATATTGCACATTTCCCTGCCGAAATGGTTATTGTATAGACATGATATACCAGAAATTAGATATTGTACTAGATTTGTACATGGTTTGCCATTAAAAAATTATAAAGATGACATATCGTATCGTAAAAGAAATTTTGAAAAAATTACATGACAATAGTGAATACGTGTGGGCATATAAAGGGGGATGCGTTGAAAAAGAACTTTTGTCGAAGTTAGGTTATAAGCATATTAATTTAGAAATAATTGGTTGTCCTAAGGTTGAAAAAATAATATTAGATTATAAATTAGACTACCTTAAAAACTGTGATAGACATACACATTTTAAAAGTGATCATTCAACAACAACGAGGATATGTCACTGTAGTGAAGTAGAAGTGCAAGCGTTTGCCTTATGGTTAAAATCATACATAAAAAAAACTAATGAATAAGATAATTTTTATATTGTAGAATTATATGTGTGCATATAATGTTATTAATAAATTATTATTGTATACTAGACATTATACTATCAAAAATTACGTTTTGCATAAGATATATAATTATGCTTGTGTTATCGCTGAAATAAAGCGTTTCAATATATATTTTTGACAAAAGCTGAAAATTTTAACTTGTTCATTAACATGAATACATTGCTATTTTGTAATATTTGAATTATGTTTTTAAAATTTGAAACATATTTTTAACATTCCAACAATTTACGAGACGTAAACTAAATTGATTTTGAATAAGATTTTAAAAAGTAATGTACAAATAATATTTTACTTTAATTTTAAACACTATGTAAATAGGTATGCAATGAAATTTTTAGTTGTGTAATAATATTTATTTGAAATTAAAATTAGAACTGTCAAATTATATGGCAGTACCATGAAATATATTATAATTTATGATTGAATTTTTTTGTACTTTCTCTTCATGTTATTTTGTAAATATTAAAATAATGTTTTTAAATTTAGAAATATATTTTTATCATTCCAAAAAAAAAAAGTTTTAGTCTTTCTCTAAACCATGTACCAAAACACACGTAACGTTACAACGATTCATTTAACACATCCTTTTAGTGCAATAGTCGCCGGTCTGATTGGATGCGGGAAATCTATTTTTGTTACAAACTTCATTAAATATACAACAGAAATATGTGACACACACTTTAATCAAATAACTCGGTGCTATGATGAAATGCAGCCTTTGTATATTTTAAAAAGTGTTAACTACTATCAAATATCATAGAACTTTCTTGGAAAACAATTCTAGGACGTGGAAGTATAACACCAATCGAATTCAACATGACTTTACTACTGTTTGTGGAGAATATTGTATCATGTACCTATATTATAAGTTGATCGATGATTGATTGATCGATGAACGATTTCCTGAAAATGTTTATAAATAGTACTATTTGTAATGATATAAGGTTAGTTCATTTTATTCGATTCAATTTTTGTTGCGAAATAATAAACCTTACAAACGATTTTTGTAGTTTAACTAACACAAGACCCTCATTACAATTACCAAATCTTCGTATTGTAAGTGATTACATTACTAAGTAAAGCGAAAGACCCATCGTGCGTTCAGTAATGACCGGACGAGTGATTAGATAACGAACTGGAGGTAATTCAATGTGCCAGCTATCTTTGGAACTACGTAAGTTAGCAAAAAATGGATAAGCGCAATCGATCGGGCGTAGTCGAAAACCTACGATTTGACACCAAACTCTTTTTTTTTTGTTTTTTAGTTTTCGATGGCCACAAACGGTGGGATAACTACTAACGGTAACGTCGAACTGTCAGCTTTTGTGCCCAACTCACCCTTTTGTCGAGGTGTGTGGTGAAGCCGAGCGAGTGTGCGAGTACACAGGTCTGGGACTCCACAAGTGGCCCCTGGAAACCCCGCAACATCGAGAACAACCGCAGCGTCTCCCGCCCGGTCAGCTCGCCGAGCACCGCGTCGAATTGCGGACAGTAGCCTGCGCATACGCACATACATACACCAGATAAGTAGTACAAGAACTAATCTGTAACAAGTGACAGTTCTAAGAGTGCAACTAACAAAGATAATTTGGAAGAAAAGCCGATACAGTTTTAGTTTTTTGTCCGATCAATACCCTAGACTGATGAGGAGGGTGGTGTGATGACTGATACCTAGGTCCTACCGAATTATTTTTTAGCTTTTAGTACATCATTATTATCTTAATTTTTAAACAAACCGTTTGATTAAAAAAGAAACTCAATTTATTTAATTATATATCATTATTTTACATACACTTTTACCCTAGGACATCGCCGTGTGTACTCGCCAGTCATTATCATAATCAAATTCAATTCAAACACATATGATGTATTAAACATCTTAGTATTATAGTAGAATGGATGTCGATGGATATAAAGGAAGGGGAAGATCGAAGAAGAGGTGGATGGATTGTGTGGAACACGATACGAAGGTTAAGGATATGTGCACTGATATGACGAAAAATGGAGATTTATGGATGAAAAGGACACATTGTGCTGACCCCAAGTGATTGGAATGAGAGCCGGGAAATGATGACATCTTAGTATTATTATCATATCACTGATGATCTAAACCAGGTGTTACATATGTGCGAAGTAACGTAAGACAAATCAAAGTACTGACCAAGTTTATTAATACTTAGATATAATATATGCGAGCGACTTCATTATAAATTGATAAGTACCTAGTTTATAATTTTTCACAAACATAGTTGTTTTCAGTTCGAATCCAGACTACTTAATCAGATATAGCGTTATGTACCAACCTATGTTTTCGTAAACTTTGTTGACGTCTGTCTTCACGGAATGTCCACTAACAAAGGCATTTCCACTAGAAATAGGCTCGTCAGCCATAAGCATTTTGAACGTTGTAGTTTTCCCAGCGCCGTTGACACCAAGTAGACCAAAGCATTCCGCGTCGTTTACAGCTATGAAGATATAGTAGGTTATAACAAACATAATCATAATAATTATAATCTGATGCTACTATATACATCTGTGGTGTTTCTGTGTCTGTACATTTCTTTTTTAGCAAATTTCATGAAAAACATTAGTTTTATGACTCACTGACATCAATTTGACCATTTTAAAAATGTTTGTCTGTCTATATGTCTGTCTGTCCCGTTCTAACTCAAGACAACAATACGTGTTAAGACAGAGAGAAAGACAAATGAATCCAAAAAAATAATTTTGACCTTTAAATCGATAGTCTACCTAAATTAAAATTTCTTAAGAATATTCGATGTACAGATTCGAACCCATTGCAGTTTTATTAAAAGTTTTAATATAAATGCAACAAACGTACCTATACTAAAATACTCTACGTTTCGCATGAAAGTTGTTAAATTAACTCACTGAACGAGATTTGGTTCACGGCGAGGTTTTTCCCGTAGTACTTAGTAAGGCGCTGCGCGACGACCGCGTGTTCAGCGACGGCCGCGCCCGTCGCGCGCTCCGCGTGCGTCGCCTCGTCCCGCACGTCCACGTCCAGCGAGCTCATATCCAGGGGCGGCGGCTGACGATTGCCAGTGTATATCTGAAATGGTTTACAATACACGCTGAACGATAGCGGTACAGTCTTTAATCACCTTTACAACAATTGATTAAAGTATTTCCAAATCGACACGTGTTAATTAATCGTTAATTCTCTATGTTACCACCTCATTATGGCTACTTCGCTGAGGCAACTCGTGTCCCAGAATGAATGCCGGCAGGTGTGAGTGTATAGTGTATAAAGCGGTTCATCACCGATACATGAGGTCACCTACTCATATGTGCTCATTCCACGGGGTTACGTAACAGTAGTGGTGACGCTGTTTGTGATTCTAATGTCATTCTTAATTTATTATTAGAACTGTATTTATTACATGTTGTATTTCGGATAGGGAGGTAACTTTTATTTGTATTGCAGCATTTTATTTCTTGTGTTTTTGAATCAATTACATGATCCATCGTTCGCGCGCCATTTAAACTTGGTACCCTTAACAGAATCTAATTTTTTAATATGTTTCTTAACAGGTATCAAATCATCTTACTGCGAACAATTAATATAACAAATTGTAAAAGGATTCCTTAGTAATCTTACCTTTTGCACAATTCTGTACTCGATGAACATTAAAATCAGCCAGAACACGACTCCCGAGATTAATGTCACCGTCAAGTACCGCAGCACGCCCGGCTTCTCCCACTCAAAATATGCGTTATCCCCAACTGAAATACAATTATAGCCAGTTCGAAAATTTTGTACGTGAGGATAATATACTTATCAGCTAGTATACAATAAGGCGTTAATAACGCCACACCTTGATTCAATGGTAATTAGAAAATCGAATGAGCAACTTTAAGTGCGGTCGATTGGTCTGATTGTGACAAAATTTCTTGACTTCTTCCGTACTTTGGAGAAAGCATTAAATAATTGAGTTTGATCTTTTAGGCCACCTAACTTCTCTACCGATACGCCCTGGAGCAACGTGATGGAGTAAAATCTAGGTTTCTTCGAAGTTAGTTTTTACAAACACTTTTCGAACGTTAAACTACGCCTTCGCTTCAACAAATCCCTACCGTGAGTGGTCCCGGAAGAAGAAGCGGCAAGAAACTCCCGAGGAGTTTTTATTTTCCTACTCACTGTTGTAGAACGCACTTATGGCTACATATTAAACTCATGTCCAAGCAATCTTATCCTTAAAGTAATCACCAAGTCTGTAATAACCTTTCCGCCTAAAAATGCTTTTGACATGAGTTTTAAATTTACAATATGACATTTCTTTCAATTGTAATGGAATTGTGTTATAAATCTTTACACATCTACCCATGACAGAGCCACCAGTTTTGCTCAGTCTGAGATTTAGTACAATCAGTTTAGACTTATTCCTTGTATTCAATATTTTAAACATTACTCTTCTGAATAAAACTATCAGAGTATATTATAACTTACATAATATTATCTAAAATAATAGGTCTTTACCTATGAAATTGCCGTTCTTCTGTACTGGCAATTTCAAATCAAAATATTTTTTTTTTACTGATAATTCTAATTTCAAATTAATTTTATTTTTAAAACATGGAATTCCTTTTTCTAAAATCGTAATTTGTTTAATAGTTAGTGTTTTGTTTTCAACGTATTCGAACATTTTTTATCATCATGGATACGTTAAAAATTCGAGTAATTATGGAGTATGAGTACCGTCGTAGCAGCAAAGCGGCACAAGCGGCACGCAACATCAACGACGTTTTCGGAGTGAACACTACAAACGAACGCACCACCCGTTATTCGTCGCTTCCGTTCTGGAAATTTTGACCTGAAAAATGAACCCCGTGGTCGTCCGAAAACTTTGGTCGACAATGACGAATTAAAGGCGATTGTGGAAGCTGATGAAACTCAATCTACGGCTAAATTAGCAGCAACTTTCGACATTAGCATCAAAACAATATTGGTCCATGTGCGTCAAATTGGCAAGGTAAAAAAGCTTGATAAATGGGTACCCCACGAACTTAATGATCGCCAGCGCGAAGTACGCGTCAAGACGTGCCTTGCACTGCTTAACAGGCATACAAATGAAGGAATTCTGAACTGCATTGTTACTTGTGACGAGAAATGGATCCTGTTGGACAATCGTAAGCGCTTAGCACGTTGGTTGGACCCTGGTTCAGCACCCAAATAATGCCCTAAATGAAAATTTACCCCTACAAAAGTGATGGTCACTGTTTGGTGGTCTAACACGGGTGCAATTCATCACAGCTTCTTACCAAACGGGACGAGCATTACTGCAGATGTGTATTGTGAAGAACTGAACACAATGATGTCGAAGCTCGCACGTCCAACCAGCTTTGGTCAATCGTTCGGCTCCACTGTTCCTGCACGACAACGCGCGACCTCATACTGCACAGCAGACGGTCTCTAAGCTATAAGAGCTGGGGTTGGAAGTTCTCCGTCATCCGCCGTACTCACCAGACCTTGCGCCTACAGACTTCTACTTTTTCCAGAATTTGGATAACCCCGAGAGGCAGTACAAAATGTCTGAAGAATTTGTTGCCTCCCGTCCAGCTGATTTTTTCAAAAAGGGCATCAATAAGCTACCAATGCGTTGGCAAAGATGCATTGATTGCATGGGTGATTACTTTGATTAATAGAAATAAAAAATATAGAAAAAAATACGCTTCATTTATTACATGAAAAACGGCAATTTCATAGGTAAAGACATTGATATTGTGATTGATATTGTGATGCTACAGTTAATATATAAATTTCTTTAAAGAGATATCTAAACGAATCCTAACATTTGATAAAGTGAATTTAATACATTTTGTTTTTTTGCGTTTAACACATAGTTATTACATGTAAACAATGTTTTCTCCTATCTACTTTGAAAAGTAAGGAGGTATCATCGGCAAAAAATACAATTGTATGCAAGGCCCTAGTGAAATAAGGAAGATCATTGATATATATTAAAAATAGTAGTGATCCTAATATTGATTCTTGAGGCATTTCCATGCTAATGTTTGTCCCTGGGGATTCTTTTCCATTAACAACTACTTCTTGAATAAGCTTGGAAAGATAACATTTTATAAGGCTAACTGAATATGTGAAGACACAATGGACAGCTAATGTATTGAAGCCATATGAGCTAATAGCTTGCAAAAGCACTCCAGGCTCCATAAAATAACAGATGTCGAGTTCTTACTGATATAGTTAAGCAGAAGAATTTTCTGTCCACAATGTCTTAAATCACTTCTTCGTCCTACCAAAGTCAACTGAATAAATTACATTATACAATGTACAATATTAACATCAAAATTTAAGCTTATTTATTTATGTTTAAATAAATATCACGTATAAACAAGTAGTTATGGCAATAACGTTAACTACACATGACATAGATGTATGAGATACGATTGTAATATAAGATTACCAAATCTAGCGTCACATTTATGGGAAAACGCAACAAAATATTATCTCATATTATCTCAGCTTAACGTAGGTTCGTTGAAAACGTTTTTTTTTTCACTTTCTATAGGAAGAAACACCCCAAAACCCAGCTTTACAGCCAAATCGCATCATAAATTCAGTCGATGTCGCTATACTTAAACCAAACCCAATTACGTACAATTACCTACTGTGTGTTAAACATATTTGCATGACTAACTTGTTGTTATAAAAATACACCGACAGGAATAAATATTTGTGCATATACAAACTTATTTAGTACGTACCGCAACACGTGGGCGAAAAGTTTTCACACAAATACTCCATGGTGCACTCGGTCATGTTCAAATCAACAGATGTCAAAAGATCGCACGCCTGCATACACGTGAGTTTCGTAAGACCCACTTCAATCAACGATCTGAAATTATAAATAAATAGTCTTACACTCCTGACTAGGACTCCTTGAGTCCAGATGGCATGGACTAACAATTCGATTACAGCCATTAGTCGTTCTCTGCAAGGCACTGGTATAATTTAGGAGGTGTATTCCACCATGCTGCTTCAGAGCAGATTTTTAGAGTAACAACAAAGCAGTTCAACGAAATCTTCCTAGTACACGTTCGGGCTAATAAGTATTTGCCACCAGCGATTAGCCATCAGTCGGTCGACTAATAAGTGTTTTATGCATACTCAATTAAGACATTCCTCACTGGTCGGGTATCGAATCCCTACATTAGTATTTCGCCGAGGAGCAGTGTACAATGCCAACGGTTATTTACAACAAGTCACAAACGTTTCGGGGCTTTTATTGCTGTAACGAAGTGGGCGCTCAGAGTTACAATAACATATAAACAAGCTCCTGTGACTTATTATGTAGGACATTCGAGGAGTGAGTCAATGTACGTATTTCGTGTAAAATTTATCAAACACATCAAAAAAATAAATACTAACGTTAACTGTGTAGGTGCTTGTTACTCGTTATTAAGCTATAACACACTATAAAACTTCATCAAAATCTGTTCAATAGTTAATGTGAGAAATATGAAATATCAGTAGGATTATCTGTCAGTCCGGCAGCAATTAAATTCTGTCTGCAAATTGCGTATTTGCATATGCATGTAGAAGAGCGTTAAAAGTATTACTTTAAAAATCGTCATAAATTGTGCCCATGGGTTGAGTGCAAACTAAATTAATACTCATTTAAAAACTGTCAATATCTGAAATGTAACACCCGATTTATCATATTATCAACCATTTCCATAAATATTGTAAAAGAATTTTTAAATTTTTGTAAGAGAATTTTTACATATCATAGAAATAATATAAAACTAATTCGCTATTAACTATCTATCTGTATCTATATGTATGTGTGTGTTATCATGTTAAAAAATCTCCTTTATGCGTAAGTTCCTGTGATACTCATACAATACACAGATATACCTACACTAAAGATCGAAAAGAAATCCTTCTTAGATCGAGTACAATGGCCGCTTAATGTCTAGTAATTGTAACGATTTTGTGTTGTATTTGCAGCGTTGACTCGGATACCGGTTATATAAAATATAGGTTGAAATTGATTCATTACAATTTATATATCTGCACGTTACATATTATAGTCTGTACCAGGGGATTCTCGCCAACGCTTCTTTTAGTTCCTGACATTTAGAAAGATTTATTTTTTTTTTAACGTTACTATGACTTAATTATGCCCAAATGAGCTCAAGTGAATTAAGCTAGCAGTGGTAAAACAACATCTTTAAAACTACTCGTATTATTTGGCGTCGAAATTATTGTAAAAACAATAGGGAAGTCATTTAAATGTGAATGTGAGCAGGATTGTTATTCAAAAGTAAGTGATTACGTAGCAATCAATTCAAATAATGTTTACATGTTTACCAGGTTTAATTGAAATGCGGTGTACACATTCACAGTTCCAAATCCAGGAATGCGTTACATCCCTTACGCTCTGCACAATGCCATCTAGATTATCCGATTGTATAGTACAGCTATGACAATATCTACATTAAAAAAAAGTTTACATACCTGACCGCTGTCATAAGCGCGTAAAGTGGGAAAAACTGGAAAACTGCGTCCATTCCATCGGCAACAGGTTTTGTGTCCAATACCGGTGACGATAGTGCTTCCACTATCTGCGATCCCATCAATCCTGAGACCCAACAAGTTAACAAATTAAATTTGTAGGTCGAATTATTCAAAGTGTGATTGTATTTATTAAATAGGATGCACATAGAAATTTTAAGATGAGTATGTATTCATTCGATATTTAATTAGCATGTTATAAAGGACAAGCGGCCCGCCCCAACTTTGCTCGGGTACAAAAAAGTTTTGAAGTTTAAAACAAACATAACATTCAAAATCGAGTACCAGATATTGCAATCCTATAGTATTTATGATTTGCCTGTGTTGATATATGATCTGCTAATAATCGGACCCATGTATCGGTAGTAATAATTTAAAAAAGAAGTAGTGTTTCTCTGTGTGAAAACTGTTACAACTCAGAATTTAATTAAAAAAATTGACATTTAATTTATTATGGAAAGATAAACATCCATTTATGAAAAAAGTAATTACCTAGAATTACTAAGAATGACGGTCCGAAGTTAAGAGGTTTCTGATCGACACCTGTCATCCTGTATATGGATGATATATATAACCTATATCCATCCTGAATAATGTATGTACTGTAATGGTAAAATAATTTTTATAACGAGTGCTGTGATTCCATAGATTGCCTCCGTTTACACACAAAATCATAAAATTCATACTCTCTCTATATAATATTAGTATAGATGAGTATTGAATCAAATAATTAATCATTATGCAATGAAATAAATAAAAGATCATATATTATTTAATTTTAATAACATCAATTTAACTCGGAGAAATGTATTTAAGATATTAGGTTCGATATGAAACGAATCTATTTATTAATGAACAGTTCAGTATCTTTAATGAACAGTTTTTAGTAATTAAAAACTGCGGTCGCTAGGAACTTAACAGGTATATTTATATGATACCGAGATAGTTCTAGGTGTCTTTATCTACTACGTCGCCACAAATCCAGAGGGTCTTCAACTCGACGTATTTCAGGTAATAATGAGTAATAAGTGTTTGTATTTTACTTGATACACCATGCTTGAAGCATTTTTTTTTCTTATCGACCTATCATATGATAATTCAATAAATCTAGTAAACGATAACTCAGATGATCAACAAAACGTATAGTTGGCCCTTCTCTTGTTAAACTGTAGGGTACTAACTTGTTTAAACTCTTCAGAATTATATATGAAATAAGTTTTGGAAATATATATATTAATAAGATGAAATATATATCTATCCCGATTTCCGTGGCAAATGTCATCATTATCATCCATCTATAACTATCGCAGTAACTGGTGGGTTTACTTTTTATCCAGAGTTACAATTAGGTTAGGAAATCGTCTGGTTATAAGAATGATTTTTGATGACCGCGGGAAGACAATAATATAAATATATCTAAATATAATAATAATATACTTTTTCTATCTCCTGGGACAAGTTAATGAGAGACTGCGCAAAGGATACCCAGTGCTCTTTTGCTCGAGAGAGAAGGCTTCACTCGAAATCCCAGAGCATCTGCGTTTGATCCAGAGAGCCACCGCGGGAATACATTGGATAATCCCATAACAATTGTAAATCCCTCAAAGATACACTAATAACCCCAAAAATATATCGTAACTAATACTTATGAGTTGATTATGGCAAATACTTCAGTAGATTATATATTATTAATGTAAGTTAAATTCCTGAATATTGGCTTCAAAATATAGATATAAAGTCACATCGACACTGGTAAACCATAACGTATCAATATTTTTTTATCACAAATCGCCTTTTTATCATCGATCAATTTGAGCAGACTCTATAAAGTTCGTGCGGACTCTAATAACAAAAACGCAGAGACTATAGACTATAGAGCCAAAAAAACTTGAAATCAACTTACCAATTAAAATATTAATGAAGAACATGATGACAAAACCGAGTGCCGGACCGTTGAAGAAATGTGAACATATGTAGATAAGAGGCAACATAGCTGCACCGTTAACAATTAAACACAAGTACATTCGACCTGTAAATAAAACCGTATATATAAAAAAAACAGATGAAAACAGATCATGAATTAGGTTGTTACGAGAGAGAATCCCAGCAGCATAAATTAAGCTTAATCTCGGGTTGTAGCACAGCGAAGTCACAATTCACAATTTAACATAGCATTTTTGTAATCTAGAACACCGTCCATTCTTGAGTAAAAGTCAAAATCCTCTGTTCGTGGTGCACCTTACTGACCAAATACATAGTGCTATTGTGACCGCCCTCTTCTGTTAGAGGTTATTAAACTATGTACCAACCAGAAATCCAAAAATCCAACCGAACTTGTTCACGATGGATTATTACCTGCCCAGCTTGTTAGTACTCTTTTTCTAGACTCAACCATGAAATGTTTTGGCTTGTTTCGGTTGCAATGTTGGAGAGTCAATCAATAAGTCAACTTCTCGCTTCCATCTTGGATGCCAATGTAATAACTGTGATTTACGAGATCCATAACTACTTCTTATCAGGTGGCTCGTCTGTTCGTTTGTCTACTATTGACGTCTATGTTGACAACATAACCCGACCCAAAAAGACACGGAACTCTTTTTTATGATTTGTACATTTTATTATTCAGGATATGTTGAGACGTCAATATTTTTCTACTTAGAATTAATGCGGAATGAGCCTTAAAGTTGCAGCTAATATACCGAGTTCGTCAGCTGATGAAAGACTGCTGAGTTGAAATGCGGCACAGGATATGACAATGGTAACGCAGATAATGTTACTCCACAACCAATCGAAGATCCAGGCGGTGCCCCACATCACGATGGGCTGTACTCCAGATGCCTTTTGTAGTAACTTCGCGCGAGACGTACGTTCCTGTACCGAAAAAATTGAGGATATCACAAAGGGAAGATCATGTAGAACATCAGTCTGTAGCAAAAAATGATTAGCGAACTAAATATATTACATCGATGTGTACCTTGATGTAAAACATGATGAATACTGCAGTAACGATACTTATGCTGTTTCCAATGCCGTTGGATATTTGCATCGCCAATACCGATAACAACCTTTGAGTATCCCTCTGTAAAATAAAAAAAATTATATGCAAATATCCCTCTTGTAGTATCCGAAACGACAAAACTGAACGCTCAAGTAGACAATTCATAAAAAGAACACAGTTCTTTTCACTATTGTACTGGTATACTTATATAAGTAACTAATAAAACTATTTACGTCTTAGAACAGTAAATTCTTCTGTTAGACTTCAGATAACTTTATTTATGATTCGAATGGTGGTTTGGCGTTCTGGCTTAGGATTCTAGTCTAAACATATTTTATTCAAGTTGTGTTTCGTGTAACAGCTGGAAGATACGTACCTCCAGTCATTACTAAAGAAAGCTGGGTTGTAAGTGAATCATTAATTTGTTGCGTTTATTTAGAAATGTAATGAAGTATAAATAAATAAACTATCTATCCAGATATTAGGCTATAATGTGTATCTACAATATCTTCTTATAGAGGAAGATTACAACGAGCCTCAAGCAAGCGCCTGAACCGTAAACCGTACAACATCTTTTTAAACGTCGTTTTATAGTTTAAAGAGACTGATGAATCTGTATTGACAACAAGAACGTAGCAGGATGACGTGACCCTTAATTATAACTGCTTTCTGTAGCATATGTATTGTAAGACATTTAGACGCAAGCCTCAATAAAATATACATGAAATTTCGAGAAAAACCCGATCAGAATATGTACGATATTGTAGCTACTTTATTTACAATTTTAGATAAATCGACTTCTATATCTGAATTATATTGTTTCTTATACCATAAACATTGCACAAGAAATACCTGATCGTAGTAAGTTGCTTCTAAGGGATGATTAAAAACATAGATATTTGCTTCAGCATCTTTTCCTTTCACTATCGCTGCCTGTAGCGTAGCAAGCGATACAGCTACGTCGTGGTATCCGAAGTTGCTGAACCAAGCTGTGGCCGACGCGTCGTTCAGTGTCGCCCCGACCAACAACTGATTCCGCAGCTGGCCCATGTCGATCGGATCTTCTGTCTTTGGTACGAATACTAATTTAGTTATATTACTCTTATACTTAATTCAACATTCGTTTGCACACTATAACTTAGTAATTCTATGCTAGCTAGCTATCTTAGGATATAAAATTTGATGGATTTATTAATTAATAAATACATATTTCTATCTGCTAAACTTTTCTCACTTTTCTTCTAAATTTTTACAAAACTACGAAATTAATTATAATGAATTCAAAACGCTGTTTTCAATGTCAACAATCCTTATTCTACTAAACAGCTCAATTACAATTCCTGCCCAGGGTAGATAGACATTTATATTAAATAATTTTGTTATAAGTACATACACATCACACAATCATTTTTATGTTAAGTGTATTTCAAAACTTACTCTTTCTAAATAATATTGATCAAGTGGTTTATCAAGTGTATTTGTGAGCAACATGTTTCCACCGCCACTTTCATTAAAAATGCGCTCAAATCCAACTCTAGCACTCGCCCCAAGCGATGTTTCGTTCGTGCCGTTAAATTGGAACAAAGTTTCAGTTGCGACAAAACTAAAAATAATTTAATTGGTTAAAGTAATGTCCTTCACATAATACTTCATCTACCACATGAAAATGAGCCCCGAAGTTATTAGTTCCTGCACACAGTAAAATGTAAAACAATAATAAATAAATGGGTTTAATTCCCCTAAATGTGCTACTGCTACACTAATTTCAGGAACTATGGCGTCGACGTGAAAATCTGATAAAATTGTGAACGCATTAGGGCTTAGCAAGTCTGAACAAATATTGATAATAACTATATATTTTCAGGTATTTTAATTTATAATATTTATGGCTAAAAGCCATTAGCAGCGCACTGAAGATCACTTTTGTTTTCTTAAATTTAAAAATAACTAGAGTGTACTGTACCACGCTGCTTCAGTGCAAGTTAGTTAATAGTTATTTATGAAATAGACAAAAAGTGCTACCAGTAAAATCTACATAATTAATTGGTATATAAGTACTAACCCTTCAGTTAGTGTAAGTGGCCTGGAAACAATTCTCGGAGAATTGCTTAGCAAATACTGCGTCACTGCCAAAGTGGAAATCATTAATGAAATCGGTACTAAGATCTGTAATATTATAAGACCCCAGGAGCGGATCCAATAAAGCCACAACTTCAGCCATATCGCCATCACGTGAAGTTTCAACAAATGTATCCCAGTAGCATTTCTCCCTTTCACATCGACTGTAACAAACATTCCATAATTCAATATAAATACAATTTTTACGTATAGTATTAATCTAATTTTAGTCTTCTACTGATGCTGAGAGCATTATCGGTCGAAACCCATACTTTCAGGTAATTTAAGTGTACATTTTTCAGTATTTTTTTTTGGCAATCAAAACTTTACGTTACGTCAATTACAGGCTACGGATACGGACAGTTTTCTACTCAAAACAACTGAACCGATTAGTATTAAATTATACTCATGAGGTAAGTCACTGTGATATTCAAAACAAGAAACTGTGTGTGTGTTTAAAATGTCATGAAATCGAAAATATTGTATTTTTGTGCAAACAACAGTGCAAAAGTGAAGCAAAATATAATATACATTGTATATACTTATGTAGTATTTACTATTTTATGCATATTTATTGGTATATGTGTGTGTGTGTGTGTGCACGCTTCATCTACCTCTCGATTTGAAGTCTCCAGTCGCAAGTCTGCTAGAAGAAATTTCTTAAGAAATAAGCAATACCTTTGTACGTTTTTAAAATCATTAATATTAAACTTTGCTAATTATGTGAGTACATGAATAATTAAATAAATAAATAAATATAAATATAGTTTTGCATCACGAAGGGTCATAGAATTTGTAGAGTAGGTTAGGTTTTTATTACTGCAGTAGATGTTGAACTAGGTGAAAAGTTATATGAGGCTTATTTATTCGTAATGTTCACAATTTTCAAATTTGCCAAATGTTTTGCCACCCAGAAGAGGGCGAAAAGCTTAAATGCAAACATAACGAAACGGATCCTACTCAGCATTATACTGGAAATCAGGTGACGATCAGCGCTGGTCTGCCGCAGTGTCCGCTAAGTGATGTCAGAAAGCCTCAAAAGTATATCAAATGAAATAATATTTTATTCGAAGTTGGTTTTTACAAACACATTTCGAACGTCAAAGTACGACATCGCTTCAACAAATCCCTACCGTGAGTGGTCTCGGAAGAAGAAACGGCAAGAAACTCCCGAGGAGTTTTTTTTCCTACTCACAGTTACAGAACGCACTTAAACTGGCTCAATATTAAACTCATGTCCAAGCAGTCTTATCCTGAAAGTAGTCATCAAGTTTGTAACAACCTTACCACATAAGAACGCCTTAGACGTGAGTTTTAAATTTACAATATGGCATTTTTGTCAATTTTAATGGAATTTTACTATAAATATTTACACATCTACCCATCAAAGAGTCACCAGTTTTGCTGTCTGAAATTTGGAACAATCAGTTTAGCCCTATTCCTAGTATTAATATTGTGAACATTACTCTTCCTAAGAAAACTATCAGAGTATTTTTTACCATACATAATATTATCTAGAATATATTGTGATGCGACAGTTAATATATCATATTATTCATAATTATAATATACATTCATATTATAATATACCATTATAATAGTAATAACCTAGGTGCATATCATAAATAGGGTTTACAATTATAATATACTTAACGGAATTCTATACAAAAATCAAACCTCTCTGTAGTCTATCTACACTGTCTGTCACTTAGTTCGACATGATATTGACAGATTGATCACTCAGCGTTTATATGGGATTGGTGCTGTCTATACCTCTATATGAAGCAACCATATGCGAGAATGCCCTGACGAAAAGCACTGTTGCCTTACTGAGGAAACCTGGTTCAATAGGCATCATGGGTTGTCAACCTAGTGGCTTACACAGGTGTCTGTTATAAAAGTACCTGTGTGAGATAACCGGAAGGGAACCGAACACCACGTGTCACCGTTGCAGTTTACTGGAATGCTTAGCATAGGCGAGTGAGCGTCGGGGACTCGTCGTAATAATGGGGAATAACCTCTCACTATTAACCATAGTTAGAGCATTTGTTCGAAGCAAGAAGTCTAGGGACACCGGTCTTTTCATTTACGAAGAAAGGACGTTGCAGAAGAAAGCAACAGAAAGAGAGACGAGATCAAGAAGAACCAACCATCCAAGCTGAAAATGGTAAAGTAGGGTATCGGAATAGGGCCTACCTAGCCGTAGGGACTTCTTCATCTTCTATGAATGAGATTTAACCGACGAACATGGGAGTGTCTGTCGTCGGTACCATAAAACTTCGAATTCCAGGATTTTCTGTACGCCCCTTTGTTAAAACGGGATGTAGAAACTCCAACTCCATCTCAACCTTCGAGATGGATTCGAGAGGGATTAAACACCATCGGGATCGCGGAAGAATGCGAGAGCATACCCGTGATCCCGACCAGGGGTGATGAACAGAAACGCCCGCGGTAGTTTTAGTCGATAGGGGTCCGGCATAAACTCTTTGTCGCCCCCGAAATAGAGAGTAATCCATGGTAGATTTTCTCACGTTACAAAAAGAGTTACTGCAAAAAATTGCTTGTCATTTTTCTAAAAACTTCTAAAAATCAATTTACTCTAAAATGTGTCTCTGAAATATTTACTTCAATAACAATCATAATCAAGCATCCGAGTCGAAAATAGTTGCAGACTCCAGACGTCCTTTTTTCCCATGTTATAATCTATCTTTTAAATATAAAAATTGATTGCGTACGAATGCAATGTAAAAAAAGTCAAGTCGTTTGAACTCTTAAATGTCACGCATCATTATACAGTTAATACACCAGGAAATTAAAATATGTATAACGATAGAGAATCGACATTTGTAATAAATGAAGCAGCCAAATCTGTGATAAGATACCCAATTTTTTCTATTTGCGTATCAAACCATTTCATTATACTGATAAAAAGATAATGACGCAAATTCATTATTGATTATCTTTTCTTTATAAATAAATGTATTGAGGTCTGAGGAGATAAATTCAAACTGAATTTTCACATAACATTTATAGAATATTTTAAAGTAGTTATCAATATAGAAGAACGTCTGTTTTTAAAATTTTATGGACCTACCAGCCTGTGTGTCGATCTGTTTGCCTGTGTATGCAAGTATCAGGTGGAAAACTCTGAAAGCATTAGGTTGATTCTTGTATGATCCTATTATAAACACACCGGCAGAATTAGCGGAACATAAAAAAGGGATATTGTCAAATAGTTAATTTTATTTTTAAACAAATAATAATTAAACACGAAACATAAATTAAATTGACATGTTTTCACATTAATTTGCAACACCATACATAAAGTTTAATGAAAAAAAAAACAAATTAAACAAAATGCATTTTTTTCAATATCGTAATGACAGAGAAACATTTGAAAATTTAAAATTTTCTGACGGTTCACAATTAATTTCATGCATGTTTAATAACGAGTGTTTCCCCCTCGTGCTCTGACCAAGGTTTCCATCCATCTGGGCATGCTGCGGATGATGCTGTCGATGATTTCTTGGGGCAATTATTTGTTTAAAAATAAAATTAACTGTTTGACAATATCCCTTTTTTTCTGTTCCGCTAATTCTGCCGGTGTGTGTATATTACTCATGGGACCACATTAAATCCCTGGTGTACCCGACACCAATTAATATTTTAGAGGAATTAAAATCACGCATCATCGCCGCTTCTTATATTATATTCAATATGCATATTTGTAACTTATGGTTACAAAACTTATATATTTCATCCAAAAAATGGAAATTTCCCGGAATAGAGAAAATGTATATGAAAGATCTATTAAGGGGGTAGTAAACAAAGTGTTGACTTTTTGTGCAGTTATTCTTATTGTAATAAATGAATATGGTATTAATTCATAAAATTAACAACTATTTACTATTTTGCTGCTTTTATGAAATTTATAATATATTTTATGAAGATTATTTTTACTTATTATTTAGATTTTTGTGACGTATTATTTAGCAAATTAGTGTCATTAAAGGTATAATAATGTATACAGGAGTTCGTAACAACAATTTAATAAACGGTAAAAAAAAAAAAATTGTGACTCATTAGGAAATGAAATGCAAAATGTTAAAAACATAGAAATGTATGTAGTCAAAACTGGCCTCTCTCTGAATATATACATTTCTATGATAGTTTAAAAAATTATAAATTAATATATTTAATCATATTATATTCAAAGTTAGAATCAATCTCAATTGTTCCGTTCATTCGTTCGTGTTTTACTTCAATACTTTTAATTATTTTATGTCTTTAAATAACTTACGTTGTTCCATAGAAGATACCACAAAATCGTCTTTCAAGGTATCATCAGTAGAACTCTCCGTAATGATGATGGTATCATCTGTATCCGAGTGTATTTCTACATCTGAGCCTACTCTGTGAAAAAAATAACAATAACGTTTTATTTTAAAATGCTAAATCGAATTAATTTCTAATTAAAAATTTTGTAACTGCGAAACGATTCCTATTAGGAAAAATAAAATTTAAACTAATACGACTAATACTTACTTTATGAAAACATCTTCAAGACTAGTCGAAATTAAACCGTAATTTTTGAACTTTATAGAGCCAATATTGGCTTCAAGATCATTTAACAAAACTTCAAATTTATATGAATGTTCATCGAGTAAGTTGTATGTTACCTCAGAACCTTTAAAAATTTTGAACAAAATTAATAATAATGTTCTATACATAGCAAAGTTATTTTAGTAATTAACTAAAAAATTGTTCACCTCTATCTTCTAAGATATTCAATTCTGGTACATGATATCTGATCACCTGCGTAAGTCGATCGTAATTGAACCCATCATCTTTTACTACGACAAGTGTATAGCCGACTCCATAGTGTCGCTTTAGGAAGTATGGGGAACCAACACACTGGAGGGTACCCTTTGACATTATAGCCACACGATCGCCTAAGAAATCCGCCTCGTCCATAAAATGTGTGGTTAATATCATCGTTCTACCTAAATATAGAAAAAAAGAAAGAAAAAAATATTTATTTTGGTTTAAGAAATATACAACATTGTTAATCATATATAGTTATAATAAACACAGAAAAGGTTCGCACTCAAGCTTTGGCGTAAGGGTGACACACCTACCTGATATTTCAGTGCGGCCGAGCTCCGACTGGTTCCATACATGCGGATTTTTTTAATATAGTGCTTACTGCAGTTTTTTTATACATAAGTGCTAATATAACAAACATTTGGACAATACATAGTTTAATAAACAACAACAAGCATAATAAAGCAATAATCGTCAATACTTCATAATTTATGAGAAATATATTTTTTTTTTTATTTTAAACTGATATTTTTTCAATATGCGTGGGGCTAAGAATAGCATGACGATGGTCTCAAAATGATTAAGATTATCAATAAGTACAAGTGATATTAAACGAAAACAATACCTTTTTTCTGTTGTTCCAATAAATTCCACAGAGCACGTCGCGATGCAGGATCCATGCCCGACGTGGGCTCATCCAAAAAAACTACTCGAGCTCCACCACTCAAAGCTATTCCGACGCACAATCGTCTCTTCTGACCCCCTGACAAACCAATTGCCAAATGGTCTCGCTAACGAATGTGAAAATATGTATAATAAGATATACATTGTCATAACTACAAGTGAGAAATCAAAAAAAAAGTCCGTCAACGCCGAGAATCGAATCTCGGTTGTTTACTTCGCCAAGCAAGGCTATTACCTAATAAGTTACATGACCACCTAACACCGAAATACACATGTGCATAAATATACCTTTTCCTCCATCTCCAAATTGGCAATAAGCGAATCTATTTCATCGTCAAGTTCCTTCCCCTTGTACCCTTTGAGACGAGCAAAGAATTCTAAATGTTCCCTGACAGTCATTTCGTCAAAAACAACATTATGTTGAGGGCAAAGACCGATGTGAGCTCGTGCTTCGCGTGTCTGCTGCGCTATGTCATATCCCGCTACGAAAACGCTGCCACTTGTGATTTCCACATTACCTTGAAAAAGAATAAATTTCTTAGAAAGATCTTAATTTTATTTTACATGAAAACAAATCGCCTACGTAAAATTTTAATCTAAATAAAGATAACATAAGTTATGCGAGATGTCAGGCTGGGAATAACGATTTTTTTTTAACAATAGATTTGACAAAACGGAAAAGAAAGGAATTGTACTTTTTTATAAGATAATACGAGTTGTTTAGATGTTTCTCATTCATATTTACGTATACGCAACGTCTATGAGTATAAATATATAATTTGCCATACTAGTACCTGTTAACATTGATATTGTAGTTGATTTTCCAGCACCATTATGTCCAAGTAAAACAGTAATTTGGTCATCGTAAATATTTAAATTTAATCTGTTCACCGCAATGTTGTGGCCATATACCTTGGAAAGGTTCTGAAAATTAACATCCAATGAGTTGTACTGCGTAAGTAAAACAGTGTATAGTGTTCCATAAATACGGTGATTGTTAACTTACAATCATTTTTACTCCAATCTCATGGCCAACAGGATCATTTTCTTTAACAACATCTGATAAATGCTCATCCATTGTGGAAGTCACTAAAATTAAATTTTAATGTTAGTAGCCTGTAGTCTTTTTTATTGTGAAAAAGAATTATTATTTTATGGAACGTACAATTTGTTTTAGGAGTAGAGCACCAAAAGCTTTTTTGGAAGGGGAAGTACCAAGGTTTCGGTGCACCAAACGGTCCGGGAAACACTTGTTCTAAGTAGAGAGCTACAAGCATATAAATAACGGAATCCAAAACTAGCATTAACACCACGTGGCCGAATAGGAGACGTGATGACTCTGCAGCATCCCTTGTAAAAAAATCTCCCCATTGCAGACCTGAAAATATAAAATATTCTGTAAAATTATAATAACCTAACAAACTCTTTTTACGACAACGTTTTGGCAGATTTGATCATGCTGGGTAAAACGCGCTCCCAAATCTCTTACAGCATTCAGAAAGAGCGTTGTGGATAAATTATGGGTACATGCCACCCGATTGCCGTCTACACTATATTTATTTATTGTGTTACAGTATTACTTAGTTCTTTACGTGATAATCTGAAACGTCGCAATATCACGAAGGCATCGCCTTTTCTCTCGTCATCGTTATCGAAGACAATGGACAACTATACTATATTTTTTTTATTTATAATCAATGCTTGAAGTTGAAAATCACTTTCTTCATTCTTACTCTGTACGTATAAAATTTAATTGCAAAAACATCATCTGTGTGTTCATTAAGATATTAATTTTAATATGATTTGATAGGTTAGATTACATATATTAAAATATGGCTTAATAATTTACAAACTGGTAAATAACACACTCACCCCCTGTAGCTTCCTCAGCCAAAAGCAAGTAGAATCCGTATGACATAGCAGTGTTGATGCTCAAACAGGTAAGTACTTGCACGCCAGCAGATATATTTAAATCCAAGGTCAGTAAGATTGCAGGGGCACCTGACAAAAACCAAGCTACGCCCCCGAACAGAGCTGCATTGCCGGCTAAGAAGAAATATTAGTGTAGTAATATAAAGTAGAAATAGTAGTATTAGTATTCTTACTGTGACCTTCAATAAAAAAAGCCAATATTTAGGGCCAATGCAGACGAATACAGTTAATATGAACACGTGTCGCTTGACCACAAAGCAGCGAATCTCCAATTTTTTATTTATTTTTAAGAAAATTAAGAATAATAAGATATATAGTAATATATACAATAAAATATAGTATATATATTTAAGTATAACAGGTATAGTAATGTTCACCGTGCAAACATAACAGTTACTAACATAACTCACAAAATTAACCGACACGACCTCGTAAGCTGTCGATGCTGGACAAGTTAGAGATAGTAATAGGTTGGAGAGAAAGTATTTTCGCATTTTAGTATGTATGAACTTGTAATAAAATATCTTTGAGTATTCTATTTGCATCTGGCCGGTTTTGGTATCATTAAAAAGTTTAAATTTTAAAGAAGATAATTTCAAATTCAAATTTGGAAAATGTGTGATTTTCATTTGTTTTGCTTACTGCCAAGAAGAGTGAGTGTAATGAAGAAATTCGCTACGTTTTAAAATTTTACTACAAAAAAGGCAAAAATGGAACGCAGCCCGCGAAAAAAATTTGTGATGTTTATGGACCTAGTGCAGTGTCTGTAAGAGTAGCACAAAATTGATTTAAGCGTTTTCAATCCGGAAATTTTAATGTCAAAGATGCACGTCGCTCTGGTCGCCCTGTCACGGATAAAATGGATGCCATTTTTGAAAAAGTGGAGGAAGATCGGTATATCAGTAGTTACGACGTAGCTGAAGAACTGGAAATTTATCACAAAACAGTTTTAACGCATTTGGGCAAAGCTGGGTACACAAAGAAGCTTGATATTTGGGTGCCACACGAACTCACTGAAAGAAACCTCATGAACCGTGTCCTCATTTGCGATTCTTTATTACAACGTGATGAAACCGAAGCATTTTTGAAGAAGCTGATAACTGGTGATGAAAAATGGATCACGTACGACAAGAACGTGCGAAAAAGGTCGTGGTCAAAGGCCGGTCAGGCTTCACAGACTGTGGCGAAACTCGGGTTAACTCGCAACAAGGTGATGCTGTGTGTATGATGGGATTGGAAGGGCATCATTCATTATGAGCTGTTACCGCCAGGCAGGACCATCGATTCTGAACTCTACTGCGAACAACTGATAAGACTAAAGCAAGAAGTTGAGATAAGGCGGCCGGAATTAGTCAATAGAAGGGATGTGACTTTTCATCATGATAACGCTAGACCTCACACATCTTTGGCGATTCAGCAAAAACTAAGAGACTTTGGCTGGAAGATGATGATGCTCCCACCGTATAGACCGGACCTTGCACCTTCAGATTTCTACCTTCTTCGGTCTCTTCAGAATTCTTTAGGCAGTGTCAGGTTAACATCACGTGAGGACTGCCAAAACTACTTGACGCAGTTTTTTGATCAGAAATCCCAGAATTTCAATAGCAATGGGATCATGTCCCTACCCACGAGATGGCAAAAAGTTATCGAACAAAATGGTATTTATATACTTTAGTTTAAGAACTACTTACTTATATACTTAAGTTTATTTATATACTTAAGTTTAAAAAACCTTTATTAAAAAATGTTTTGAATTTTCATTAAAAATTCGAAAAGACTTTCTCCCCAACCTAATATGATTTTATTTCGCTATGGTCATTTCAGACATATGCAGAAGCAAACAAATGTGATTGAATGAACTAAAGTAATCGCCACTTATGGTCTGAACCTTAGTCATGCCAACGTGGTATTTACGTAGTATATACATATTTCATATTATAGTACCATGCGATCGATACGAGTAACATGATGTGACTCACATCTAAATACGATGAATCATCTGGTCTTAGTAGAACACTTGTTGGCCAACGTTGACAGTGTTGATATTACAAAAAAATATAAAATGTCGTTAAACTATACATCGTTTTCTCGGATTTTTGTTTTATGTTAATAGCCGACAAACGAGCAGCAAGCTACCTGATGGCAAGTGATCACCGTCACCCACTGACATTAGTAACACTCTCTGGAATAAATCTTGAAACGTTTTACGTATCTCGGTTGCAGTGTAAGAGAGCCAATTAGAAACGACGCGGTGACCTATTAGCAACAGGTGGCTTCACTGTTTATGGGCTATTTATGTACATATTGTGTGTACTTGGTAATTGTCTTTGCACCGGCCTTGGATCTATAAGAAAACCACAACCGTAAACAACACAATATTACTATCCTTATTATTATATTGACAACCAACTGACATAAAGTACCTAGTAGGTTTTCAGGTTATTTCGATGAAGTTTAATGTCTATATTTATGATCACCTATTCATTACGCACTGAACCACGTTTATGTAGTGTTATGGGATTAAGATAATATGCATCTTCGTTTCAAAAATCCAAAACAAATTTTTATCTTTCTTCTATAATTGTGTCACGATTTATAGTTTAACAATTATAAATATAATTATACAATGTTACTATTGTAGTTTAAAAAATATAAAATATTAATAAAATTAATCAAATCAAAAACAGTTCAATGCAATAACCTTACCTGTGGAGAAGAACCCGCTGATCATAAAGCAGAAAAATATTGTGCAGGTCAAATATAGTATTATGAAGAACAATAAAACAGTCCATGGCGTATTCGTAAATACTGCATACTGACTGAAACCTTGCTCGTTTGTAAACCAGTTTATCTAAAACATTTAAATTTTCTAGAAATATATTACATTTAATATTTATTATTATTACAATTAAACATTAAATTAAATATAATGTAATATTGCAACTTACTTTTAAAATCATTAATACGAAGATGGATATAAACACAAGGCAAATAAATTGTTTACAAAACCAAGCAGTCCAATGCAGCCACGTCGACAAGCCCATTATTTTCATTGTTTCCTAAAAAAACAAAAACACCCGTAGCTAATTTCCCAAAGAAAATAGAAGAACCCCTCGAAGACACAGGTCTGTGCGTTCTCCACAAAAAGAACTCCATTTGTCTTAGCGCCAAAACTTCAAAACATGCCTCTCACCATTAGTAAAAGTACTGGGATCCTTGGGGTCGACATTTCGAACGAAGTGCAGTTCCGGGGTCACCTGGAGAAGAAAGCTAAACTCGCCTCCAGAAAACTGAGTGTACTGAATAGGGCGAAACAGTACTTCACGCCGAAGCAGCGCCTGTTGCTCTACAAGGCCCAAATTCGACCACATATGGAGTACTGCTCTCATCTTTAGGCCGTTGCACTCAGTTACCAACTAAGCCCTCTTGACTCCATACAGCGGCGTGCTGTTCGAATTGTCGAGGATCCCAATCTTACAGACGGCCTAGAGTACTTAAGTATCCGGAGAGACGTAGGCTCCCTATGCGTCCTCTACCGTCTCTACTATGGTGAATGTTCCGAAGAACTTTTCAACTTGGTGCCCCCATCCACCTTCCTTTATCGCACCACCCGCAAAAGGTTGCGGTTCCACCCGCATCACCTCGATTCGTGGCAGTCGTCTACCGCTTGTTTCTCTCGCTCCTTCCTGCCACGAACCTGCGAGCTTTGGAACAACCTTCCACCAGAGGCATTTCCTTTGCGTTATGATATGGAGTTCTTCAAAAAGAGTGTCCATGGACTTCTTCAAGGCCGGTAACGCATTTGCAGCTCCTTGGACGCTGCACGGTTCCATAGGCGACGGTGACCACTTACCACCAGGTGGACCGTATGCCTGCTTGCCCGCCTTTTACATAAAAAAGAAAGTTCGCTTACTCATATTAAAGCTAGGGTCAATCATAATATCATATACTAATTATTTAGCATACACAGCTTAAATTAAAAATCAATTTTTCCAGTCATCTTACTAATCATGTTTACTGCTGTGTAGTCAATAATATTGACATGTTATAGTTTGAGGATTGTCGTAGTATTTATATATGTAGATCATGCTTTCTGATCGTATAATCCTTCATCAACCTAACATACATACCTTAAGTTGTAGCTCCTTCTCGACAGCTACGGCTCGGATTATGTTCACAGCTGTATAACTAAAGCTGAGCAATATAAACATGGGTAATAGAAACTGGAGAGCATCCACCGCAAGATCTTCAAAGTAAGCCGGATGTGGGTATCTTTGGATTTGCACATCAAAAAGCCAAGCGTTTTCACCAGTTATTCGTGTTATAAGCTCTGTAGATATCGCATATTGTAGAGCTATGAATAGCTCATTAACGTAACCTGTCAATATAATCCAATAGGCATAAAAATATAACATATGATTTTAAGTACTTCATGATTTACAACGCACTCCGAAATTTTACAAACGCAAAAGGCAATCACTATAGTAGCTATTTCTACCAAAAAATAGACAAACAACTACAAGATAATAGCCCATAATAAAAACTGTGCCACACTGTTCCCCTAATAATGTCTTCAATAAATTAACTCGCGTGAATTCACAATTGCTCACTGGTATTTTAAGTGTATACAAAAATAAATTGTTAAAACACAGATATAAATATATATTTGTATTTTATTAACAATAAAATTACCTGCCTCAAGCGCTCACCTCGGCAGGTTTCTACACTAAACCAGAATAGCAAATACTAAGGAATGTTTTTTGAAGCATTGTTTTATTTTACAATAAAGTAAAAAAAGTGTTTACCAGGATCATTGCCTCCCTCCCAAGATCTAGGAAATCTCGGACCGGGCACTTCAAACAATGGAAACAAAATATCCGTCCGCCAGGACCGTCCGCCCCGAGAGAAAAACGAATTTAACCGAGGTCTTTCAGGAAACCTTATTGAATAAGACAAATTTTTCGGTATTATTGTCGTATCTGAAATCATTATAAATCATTATAATTCTATGATCCATATGAAAATTTCAGTAAATCAATAGAAATTTTCAAGACCTCTTAACTGATCTTCAAATTGAATTGCTGCTAAAACTTCTCTGGTGGCTTGTTCTTCGGCATAAATCCCTGTGAGATCTACACTATTCTCATATCCATTTACACTTATCAAATTTTTAACAAATTCATAGATTAAAGTCATATTTAAATTTATATCTGGCGGTATTTCTATCGGTAAATCAGGATACTTTTCTTGTATAACACTTATTAGATCAAATATATTGCGCCCGAACAATTTGACCACTGAACTTCTTACAAGGTCCTCTAATAACTCGTTCGTTGGTGAATAAGCCACGGATATTCTTGTTAGATTAAGACCCATTCTGAAATAATAAGATTTGAAAACACGAAGTTTCATTATATAATAGTAGTATAACTTATGAACAAAAAAATTAATCTCGGTGGCTTACATCGATCTTACTTAAGTTTGATTGCAAAGAAACGTCTTCTCATTTGGTGTGAGAGATAAATTAAAAATGTAAGTCGTAACTTCTTAGTACGTAGATTTATATTAACGGAATTTAACATTAAATAATCTAATTCAAGATTTACTTACAATATAGTAGTAGAAAAATTCAAAGTATGTACTGGTATTGGTGGGAATGAAACTTCCTCTCTAGAAATTGGTTCGATCTGCGATCTTAGAATAAGGACCAAAGCTATCGTTCCAATGGGCAACAAGAGCTCCAATGTGGTTTGCACCTTGTTTCGCCATTGCTGGAGGAAATTCTTCCACATCAACAGTTTGAACTTTGTAAATGAATTAGATTCCTTTACTACTCTTTTCACCTTCATGGTATATAAGTAATATATGATTCTGAAAAACTCAACTGTATTAAAGACCTTTAATAAATTAAGTAAAATTATAGTTTACAAATATATTTACAAAATTAGTAAACATATAATGTTTAGTTTTTTATCCCTACAGTTATGGAAAATAACCACAACTGATCAATACTAATATCAAGAAATATAGTATATAGTTGGCCAAACGTCTCTACTATGAATATTAAAAATAGTTGTTAGTTAAGAGTCATAGGTTGAGTAAAATCAGAAACCGAAGTAAAACCTAAAAATTAGAAGCATTATGTGTGTAATTTCCAAATTACCATACAAATATAAAAACTAAGATTATTATGCACAAATGAGCACACAGAAAACAAATTCACTATCCCACATTGGGATTCCATGTGTTGTGTGGCCATCACAAATATCCTCAACTCGATAACAAACGTTGTTGTCTTCAAACTCCTAAATGTTCAGCCCAGCCCATAGTCAAACGAATAGCATAGCAACGCTAACAACTGTTTTACAGAGTCGTTAGGCTATGTTGATTAAATATATAATATTTTAACATGAATAATTGTGAAGCTACGTATTTATAATGCCGGAATAAGAGGAACCTACGAATAGTTCATCTTATTCATATTAATAAAAAAAATTTATATGACGTGGAATTAAAAATCGTGAACAACGTTGAAGTTCCTAAGTTATAAAATAAGTACCTACCTGTTGTCAGCCATACAACGACGACAACGACGACGACCACATAGCCTAGTTGATAGTAACCCTGCCTGCCGAGCGAATGGATCCCGGGTTCGACTTTCGGCCGGGGCAGGCGTTTATGTGACAGATAAATGTTTGTTCTCGGATTATGGGTGTTTGTGATGTCTTACTTGTGTATGTCCATGCCCCCCGCAACACTGGGAATCTTAGTTCGATCTTGTGAGTGTGTAAAAGTTTAAAACTGTCACAGAAATACAAGGACTTATTCAGACCTTATTGTTGGACTTATCTTTTATGTGGAATTTTAATAAACCACCTCGAAAATTTGTCCGTTACTCTTAATTTTACAGTTGCTTTTTTACTTTTTAAATTTATCTAATAAGTTATATATTACTAACGTAACAATTGAACGTTCGATGCACTATACACAAAATAAGGCACTGTGAAGAAATGTTATTTATTTTTCCTTATCACTTTTACGAGTTTTGCACGCGAAGCTAAAGAAGTAGGTAGTTATAAAAGAGTTTACGCAGAATTGATTCGAAACAAATGAAAACAATTAAAGTGTGAAATCATCATTTATTGAGTCAAAATATTTTATAAAAAGCAAATAATTTGGGGAAATTGAGAGCCTATTAGTTACCTGCAAATTAGAGCAGAGGCTCACCTACATAGATTATTTTGTACAAACTTTTATAATTTATCTGTTTTGTTGATTTAAGAAGATTTACTATTTTTAGATCAATATCAATATCTAAGATTGTCATTTTATTCCGGATCCAAAATCTGTTTTGCTGAATTGAGCACACAAACGAGTCGCAATACGGAAAGTATCATTGTAATGCATGGTAAATGTACAGAAGTACAGGAAGAAGACCCGAATGGGAGGAGTTGAAGACTTATTCAAATTCAAAATCATTTAATCATATAGGTATTCTGTAAATACACTTATGAACGTAATTTTTGGTTCTACTACCGTTTCGAAAAGGTGCTTTAACAATGAGGAGAAGAAACGACGAAAAAAACTCCTCAGCACATCTTTTAAACAACACATAGTAATTACAAAAGTTTAAACCTGTGCGGAACTGGTTTCGACACTATTATTTCCAGGCATCCTTGTCATTTATGTACTCATCTATACTATAATATCCTCTGCCTATAAGCTGTGTTTTAATGCGTTGCTTAAAAGTTCCAATGGCCTACTCGCGTATTAACTTAATAATCTTATTGTAAAAATGAACTCCAAGCCCCATAAAGGAACGCTGAACCTTTCGAAGACGATATGAAGATGTAACCAAATTATGACTATTTCTTGTTTCATGATTGTGTGTATCACTTTTCTGCTTATACGTATTTAATTGTTTTTAATAAATACTAAATTACTATATATATACTGACTAGCTACGGTGAATACACCTATTTCTTTAAATTTTTCTCTTAATGACTCACGCGAGTTTAATTTGTATATAGCTCTGATTGCTCCTTTTTTTCTTGATTGTACCGTAAGACATAAGACAATGAAAATAGGCAAAATAAACAAACAAATAAACAACAATAAATAACAAATAAACTTAAATACCGCATTATAACCGTCCGAGAAACTAAGGCTCATTCATAGTTTTTTTAAGCTTAGCAAAATGGGTGAGATCGAACCGCGGGGGATAGAGTAAAATTAATGCGATCGACGTAAATAAAACAAATTTTTCGACAAGTGATGCTATGATAGGAAAGTTACGTGAGCGAGGCACTAATATAGTAACCAACTAAGACAACTAACTAACTTTGCGGTTAACACTCGTAGAGTCTACTACCCTGATGATGGTCTACTTCGGAGCCAAACACGTGTTGGTATAGAAATATACTATATCATCATACATTGTTTGCGGATTGTTGCAAAGTAGATTAATACTATTTTAATTTACCAGCAGGTATTTTGGGCCGTATTGGGGCGGCTTAGAATACTCCCCCCAATCCCATGCTGATAGAACAGGGTGTCGTAAGAGGCGACAGAAGCCAGCCTGCTTGGTGGTAGGGCTTCGCGTAAGGATTATATTATCAGTATTATAAGTCATTAATATTATTAGTGGTATTATTATCTTTTCGTGAAGCCTGCCTGGCTAGCTACCACCCTCCTGCTTTAGTCAGCCGCCAAACCACTCGTCGTGTTCCGGCTGGGGGCTTGAGAGCCAGTACTTGCTTTTTAACCTCCTTCTCATTTCCTGGCCGACAACGTGATTCCTTTGATCTTGCTGATGTCCATGGGCGACGGTGACCACTTACCATCAGGTGGCTCGTCTGCTCGTTTGTCGGCTATTAACATAAAATAAAAAAAATAGGTGTCCCGTCCACCTCCACTTACTAAAAATCACATATGTAATGGATAACGCCGCTATCAGTAATTTACATTATCGTGAACGTTCACGTGACGTGCACTAAAAACGTTCGGAACTACCTGACAACCATTAGCTATTGCAATCTTATCTTTGAAATATTTGTAATATTGCCCTTGTTTGTCACAAAAATACTTTAGTATTATTACGCTGTTAGCAAACCGCCATCGCTTCGCTTCAGAAAACCACATTAGGCTTAGAAAAAGCACCTGCATTTTTTAAGGACTGGGTTTTTCTCGTTCTGTTAATTAGAAATATATGTATTAGTTTGTGACTTTTTTATATTTGGACGCAATGAGTTTACTGCAATACACTAGTCAAAACCATAACGAAATCGGTTAAGCCATTTCTGAGATTAGCGCACACAAACACAAAGACAAACAGACAAAATTTGTAACAACTATTGTTTTGGATTTACTTTGTTAATAAAGGTCCCTAATAAAAAAATCTCATATACCCATCATCAGTTAAAATTTTATTACATGCACAGATTACGCTGTTGTATATAGTTTAACTAACACGGTACATCCTACATTTAAAGTATGAAAAGGGAACAATCCATCAACATCTATGTATGGTTAATACCAGTTAAGCTATCACAATACTAATTCTTAAATTCTCAATTTCCATAACTGTTTAGGTGTTTTACATACCAGGAAAAAAGAATAATAATGTTACTCTTTCCATTAGGAAACCACATTTTACACATCATGTCTTAATTATTTCTCTCTGTCATACAATTTTTGACTTTCACAATTACAAAAGACATGTAGAGTAGCAGATATTCATGTCAGTTCAGTGAATAGTATTTTTTTGAAAAATATAGTGTAGGTGGACTTTATTATCATTATAAAGACCTAAACATATTTTGTAGGAATTATTGTCCGTCGGTCGATGACAACAAAATTTAGTAGGCCTGATACAATAATCTGTACTCAACATCTTGCTCACTTCCTTGACAGAATACCCTGACATTCCATTCCTAACATTCTGACCAACACAATCCTCTTCTTCATTGTTTTATGTTAGAACTATATTCCGTCAACATTGGATGAGTGTGATTTGCTTGTTCGTTGTTTCTAGACAAATGAGATATGGCACCATCACTTAAAGGAACTCATAAAAGAATCACAGCAGATTTTGTGAACAGATGAGCCGTTGATGCTGGTTAAATTGATGAATTCCTGGAACTAAATTTAAAATCGTTTAGACTCAGAATCGGACCCGGTAGGTGGCACTGCGATCGGGTTCTGGGAATGTTCAGCAGAAAACGTCTGCCAGACCAACTAATTATTATATAAAACTGTATTTTGTAAGTATATTACTGTTATGTACTACTTTGGTCATATTATTTGTATTTAATCTTCGTGCTGTATTATATAAAACTGTAGTCGTTTATTAATATACACTGTGTTCGCAACTCTAAATATTGCTTTTTATATTAAGGCTTTACTGAAATTTCGTTGGATGATAAGTAGTTCCCTTGTTTCATGTTTCTTTTGTGTGCATAAACGGCTAAATAAACATTTAAATCTCTATATGGAGAAGAACCACAGTACGAATACAGTCATTCGATGACGTCACCATAGCTTCTTTATTATAAACTACATATAGGTACAAGTTGTTTATCAAGACTATTATTTGATATAGGTACACTTATAAACCGGAAACTATTAGTACATTTTAAGTACAATTTATATTAGTCGTACTTGATGAATTTAGTTGTCCTGTTTGTAATGAATTTAATATTTCATTAAATATCGGTAAAGATATCGACGCCGGTGACATTTTATAACTAACATAAAAGGATTTATTAATTATATCTATCAATACATATAATAAATATCTAACTGATCGATTTCTGTACATGAACGACATATGAGAAAAAATATTATTAGGGACCTTTATTAACGCAATAGAACCTAAACAATAGTTGTTAGAATTTTTGTCTGTTTGTCTGCGCGTTTGTTCCCGCTAATCTCAGAAACGGCTTAACCGATTTTGTTCTGGTATTGCAGTAAGCATCACTTAATACCTAAAGTTTTTTTTCATTACATTCCATCCAAAATTAAAAAAAAGTTTTGAATTAATATATGAATTTCTAATTCACAGAACGATAAAAACCAAGAAAAATGCAGATGCTATCTTTAAGGGTAAGGTAGTTTTCCGAAGCGAAGCGAGGGCATTTGCTAGTACATAATACAAGTAGAGATGTATTTAAGAGATAGTTATGCCTTATCATAAAAATCCACTTGTTAGGGAATATCAGGTACTTTGTTTATTTTATTAATAACGATCATCATATTACGGCTTATGAGAAAGTGCTCTGGATAGACATTATGGAGCTTTTCGCACCATGTTTTCCTCCACATTCAAATAACTGTAATTGGAGAATTTAAAATTTCGAAAAATTAGACGTATATTCAATGATAATTGAAAACAATGTATTATTATTACTGATATTTAATTGTATATTTTAGTTCTGAAGGTTTACTTTAGGGTTGCAAGTAGTTAAACGTCAAATTAACGTAAAAAACACCTAGAAGTTTTAAAACAACCTCCGTAAACGTTTCCTCGTGCAATTTGTCTCTTTCATTCTGCTACTTCCCGCCTGCTTCTTTTGTCTAGCACGACAACTTTATTTACGAATTCTGTTGTGATTATTATCCAATAGTTTTTATAATGACCCAAAACCTAAATAGTTTCTGCGTAAAACCACGCAAGGCGTTACATCTAAAAATAAAAAGGTCATAATTAAATCGTGATTTAAATAATATTTTTTTCTACGGTAGTAATCGATAAAGTTTTTAATCACTTTAGGATTTAAGTGCAGTACTCTATGACTTACAACCATCGCAATAAGTGATGTTTTATTTGGTTGTTAATCTTTATTGGTTCATATTGAACTCCAAAACAAAAGATACTACTTGTTGCAACAAGTACGCGCGTCTGAAACGCGGGCTGTCAAAACTGACAGTGCAAAAGAGGCGCGCTAAAACTGACAGGCAATGACAATAAACAATCGGCCAAAACCAGCCAAAGTGACATGCTTGCATAGATTTAAAAATTATCAAAATATAAGATACATTTTTTTAATACAGCTTTTGTATTAATTTTGAAACATAAAATAAAATAATTAATGACAAAATATATGTGGGAACTTATTCAACACAAAAAATGTTAGCTGATAAAATTGTAACATAGATTTAACTCGTAACAGTAATAGATGATTTTTTTCATTTAACCATCATCAAATTGAAATTTGTTATACATTATCTTGGGTCATTTTGTCAAGAGAAGTGCATAAATATAGAATACAACTACTTCGTACTCGTCCTAAAGTAATGGAAAGTGTGTGAAAATGCATAGGACCTCATATCATAAAGCAATAAATACTTAAATCACACTTCCTAAATAGGGCGAAACTAAATTGAGGCAAAAAGGATAGAACAATTCGTGGTCGACTATGTTAAAAGCGTTTGAAAAATCAATAACGTAACGTAATTTGTAACGTCATTTTGTAACCAGTAACGTAATCTCTTATCGATCTCTCATCCATATCTGTTCTAATGTCATCACCTTAATAAAAGTGTTAATGTTGCGGGTTGGAATTGATTCCCATAATACAAAATTTTGAAAAATTTGCCTTTTAATTAATATTTACTTTTACAATACGCCCGCCGCGCGTTCCGCCGTACTTTCAATCCCGAGCGGAACCCGTTGTAGGGAGGATTTATGCCAGCAATTAATTGGCAACGTGTCATGAAAATTCTGACTTATATTACCTACTAAGCAAACTGCCCTCGCTACGCTTCAGAAAACTACCTTACACTTAGAAATAGCATCTGCATTGTTTTAGGACATTCTGTGAATAAGAAATACACATTGATTCAGAATTTTTTTATTTATGGCCGGATTGCAATGAAACAAACTTTAAATATTAAGTGACGCTTACTGCAATACATTAGTGAAAACTAGAACGAATTCGGTTAAACCATTTCTAAGATTAGCGCGAACAAACGTACAGACAACAGACAAACATTCTAACAACTATTGTTTTCGGTTCTAATGCGTTAATAAAGGCCTCTAATAATCATTTTTCTCATATATGCTCAATGTACAGAAAGCACTCAGTTAGAATTTTATTATATTTAAAGATTAGCTGTAATATGAAAAAATAAATATTGTTCGTATTTATAGTTTAGTAACTGTATTGAGGTTTAGTTATAAGGCACGTGCAAATTACACAAGTATAATTATTACGTAGTAATAATAATAAATAATAAAAACTTGCATAACCCCGGCAATAAACAGACGATTATGATATCACTCATAATTCGTTTGTTGTCGCAACTGAAATTGCAAATAAAAAATTTCGTTCATAATTATAATTTTGGTTAGTGCTTGTATTTAAGTGGTTTAAATTTGTAAATAGTTTGTGTTAGTAGTAAACGTGAAATAAAATAGTGTACATATTAAAATAACTAAAAAATAATTGTAATTTTGCGGCTGGTAATATGGGCAATAAAAAATCAAAAAGAACCAAGTTATCATCGTTAGCTTTTCGAAGAATTTGTAAACAAAACAGGTAAGGTACTGAAAGTTCTGTTATTTTATTTCTTAACCGAGATATACGCTTTATTAGGTTCCTATTACACAAATAATCATTGACTTTAAAAAGTCAAGTTAGGTATATTACATAATTATATAATAAGCGTGTCTACTTAGTTTAGCATTCGGGTCACAGTGTAAAACTATAACAGTATCACCATTGCGCCGGTTATACATCTAAGACTTGGTGTTTTTTCGATAGAGATTCATACTTTATAATAGTATCACAGAAGAAAGTGTTGTCTCCTTATTACATCATTACCGTAGGTTTTAGGTACTCTTTTTGTTACTTATTACACATAAACGTATTTGTGTGTTGCTACGAACAGTGAGTGCTATTTTCAAGTGAATTATTTATTGTTTTAGAGCACAGTTTCAAGCGAAATACAGTGCGCAACCGCAATCGCAGTCAGCCGATAAATAGTTGGTTAGTTTTGCAGCAAGTTTAATGAAATATTTTATTAGTATTCGGATTAAAATTATATTTTATATTTTAGGTTAACAGTCGAAGCAGGAAGTAGTAATTTGTATACTCCACTGATAACATTACAGCCTGTCGATTTAAATTGCCTTGGAGATTAGTAAGTAAAAATAATAAAAATACATTAAAATCAACTGAAATCAAAATGTAAATATGGAGATTCGTTGATGTATTAAGTGATAGTAAGATAAACGTTATAACGTAAGATAACGTAGTAAGATATCTTGTGATATCAGATTTATTTAATTTACTTGAAATATCGAAAAAAACTGAAAACGTGGTTATTTTATAAGTTTCATTTTTGCACTTCAAGTAGTCATCATTATCAGTTGGACGATTTCACAGTCCATAACATACATAGCCAGAAACACTTTTTATGTTTTATATAAAATATAATTTTAAAATACAATCAACATGTAAAGAATCCCACAAGATTCAAAACTAATGTGTTTTTTTTATATTCAATGAGTCAATGAAAAAAGTAATTGAATCTGCTTTTTTTATGTTAATAGCCGACAAACGAGCAGACGAGCCACCTGTATTAGTATGTAGTAGGTGTATTGTTACTGCTAATGAAATTAGGACTATTTTTCTAGTGCGAAGCGAGGGCATAGAGGTATTATACATAGACTAGGGGAGACATACGGCTGCTTGTCAGCGGAAACGGCCGACAGTTAGTAAGAGAAATAAGATTTCGGTACCCTATCTGTCTCTCTCTACTAACGCATGCGTATTAAAGAACAGCTTGTTTTTCAAATAATAAAATCAAAATAATTTACAAATTACACACGTTTTTGTCATTTTATAAACACATTATCAACCGCAGAAATTCAACTACAACAACAAACCGAATTGAATCGAACCAAGTCGAGTCGTTCTATTATCTCGCTAATTGCACATGCGAGAGAAGAGAAAGATAATGAATCTTCTCTCTTTTTAACCGAAGGACAGTTGGAAGCCTGGCTTTCTTACTCTATAAGCGAGGACGAGTTACTAATAAAAATATTATTTTCAATTCGTTTAATTGTCGCTGCTACAATATTAATTACGACTAACCATGAATATGTGTTTTTTGAGTACACCGAACCTTTTTAAAACGCAGAATCGTATTAGATTGAATCGCTATGCCAAATTGAAGCATCTCTATAATTTAATTATTACATAGACCCGTTTATGAAAGGTTTTTAAACCATATTATTAACACTATTTAATCAATTTAAAAAGTTAATATCATTCGAAGTATAATTGTAACAGGGGCGAATCTGTACATAAAATATTTTATTCTAGAATTCATAAGTCCTTTTTTGCTGGAAACAACGTAAGCAGCGATAAAATTTGAATAAATAAATAGATTTTCTAAACCGAAGCGAGTGGGGATTAGTATGACATAAAGATTCAATATTTAAAAAATATTACACAAGTGAAATACATAAAAAGGTTCACAAACCCAGCGACGTAATTGTTTACCTAAAATTGAGCATTTTGTATAGTCACTTTCGTTCGTAGCACGCGAGAACCCCTAAATTAACAAAAAGTAGTACATACCCACAATATATTTTTTAATTTTGCTTATAAAAATCAGTCGTAAATATTCATTTTATGGTTAATACATACCTCTATTTATACGTAAATGAACTTATCACCACCTCACTGAATTAAATAAAACATATACATATCGATTGCTACACGATATCGAGCCAACACATTCAGTACCTGTTCTGATACGATATCGAACCAACGCATTCGGTACTTGTTCTGATAAACACTGATCACAATTAAGACAGCATGATTAATATTGATTAGATAAGTCTATTCAGGATAAAAACCTCACGTTACTATTTGGCCAACAAAAAGCGCTAAAACAGAAAAACTTCACAAAGAAGTAGGTACTTGTATAATGTATCAACATTGGTCCTTTATACACTTATGGACGAATTTAAAGGAACACCAAAAAAAGGACAAATTAATATGACAATAGATTTATTAGTACAATATAGCTATAAACTTTAAATTTGTCGAATATAATCAATTAATTTAATTAATATTTTTAACAATGAAAAATTACACTTAACAAAGAAAAACAAATTAGAGACAGTGTGCTCAGTCAGTACCTTAATTGTAAGTTTTGACCTAATGTTAAGAAATCGTAATTCTTGAATTTAGTTATACGGTAAATTAAACTGAAGATTATAAATTGTTTAAGTAAAATTTATATAACAACTATAGATAAATATCGTTTTACAATGCGATATAATTTTTTGACAATAACAATCTTTACTAATTTTAAAAATAGAACATTTTTCCATAAATTTGTTTTGTGCCAGTACACTTTACGACACCATTAGTATTTAATATTGTTGTCCCTTTGTTGTCAAAACACCCTGCAGCCGTTTGGGCCAGTGTTATCAATCGCGGGGAAAATCCCCGATTTGCTGGGAATTGTGAGTTGTACGGGGAGAGCGCGGGGAATGATAAAAATCGGGGAATTTCGGGGAATTCAGACCAATTTTTTCGTTGGACTATTTCATGTTGGGTAATACAACTAAAACATACAACTCGACACTATTTACATAATTATGAATAGCAACATCACTCATTGATCATGATTATCGATTTCTTAAATGGGCGCATACTGTGAAAGTTTTCAATAAAATTATGGAAAAGTGGTTAAAAAGTGCAGCTAGTGTAAAAAAAATAGGTAAAATGCATGTTCAGCTTTAAAATATGACGATTAAACGTATTTTTAATCCAATCCAATATCTAAATTTATCTACCTAACTTACTTGTTGTTAAAGAGATTCTATAGTTACTTCCGCCAAATTCGATAACTTACTTGTTTTGAATAGTATAGATGTAGTCTGTAGATGTGAGAGTTAATTTTTTTGTAAGGTATAGTTCTTGATAATAGTTTAGAAGTATATTAAACTAATTTTGTATAAAACAGTGTTTTTATTCCAAAAATATAATTTCGGGGAATTTGTGGGGAATGAATCAAAAAGAAGCGGGGAATCGTCAATTTTTTATTGGCAGCACTGGTTTGGGCACACTTTTTATTAAATTGTCAATGAAACTGTAGCATTAGGTTCCACTTTAAAACCAATGAAGTTTGAAGTCCCTTAGGTTAGCTGGTGCTGAATTTGTTTTCTCAGATTACCCCCAACATGTTCTATCATATTAGGTTGGGGAGAAACTCTTTTCGCATTTTTTATGAAAATTCAAAACATTTTTTAATAAAGTTTTTTTTAATTTAACTAAAATGTACAAGTACCATTTTGTTCGATAACTTTTTGCCATCTTGTGGGTAGGGACATGATCCCATTGCTATAGAAATTCTGGGGTTTCTGATCAAAAAACTGCGTCAAGTAGTTTTGGCAGTCCTCACGTGATGTTAACTTGACACTGCCTAAAGAATTGTGAAGAAACCGAAACAGGTAGAAATCTGAAGGTGCAAAGTCCGGGCTATACGGTGGATGCATCATCATCTCCCAGCCAAAGTCTCTTAGTTTTTGCTAAGTCGCCAAAGATGTGTGAGGTCTAGCGTTATCATGATGAAAAGTCACACCCCTTCTTTTGACTAATTCCGGCTGCTTTCCCTCAACTTCTTGCTTTAGTCTCATCAGTTGTTCGCAGTAGAGTTCAAAATCGATGGTTCTGCCTGGCGATAACAGCTCATAATGAATGATGCGCCTCCAATCCCACCATATACACAGCATCACCTTGTTGCGAGTTAATCCGAGTTTCGCCGTAGTCTGTGAAGCCTGACCGGCCTTTGCCACGACCTTTTTCGCACGTTCTTGTCATAGGTGATCCACTTTTCATCGCCAGTTATTAGCTTCTTCAAAAATGGTTCGGTTTCATTACGTTGTAATAAAGAATCGCAAATGAGGACACGGTTCATGAGGTTTCTTTCAGTGAGTTCGTGTGGCACCCAAACATCGAGCTTTTTGTGTACCTAGCTTTGCACAAATGCGTCAAAACGGTTTTCTGATCAATTTCCAGTTCTTCAGCTACGTCGTTACTACTGATATGCCGATCTTGCTCCACTTTTTCAAAAATGGCATCCATTTTATCCGTGACAGGGCAACCAGAGCGACGTGCATGTTGCACATTAAAATCTCCAGATTGAAAACGCTTAAACCAATTTTGTGCTACTCTCACAGACACTGCACTAGGTCCATAAGCATCACAAATTTTTTTTGCAGCCTGCGTTGCATTTTTGCCTTTTTTGTAATAAAATTTTAAAAAGTAGCGAATTTCTTCATTACACTCACTAATCTTGGCAGTAAGCAAAACAAATGAAAATCACACATTTTCCAAATTTGAATTTATCTTCTTTAAAAGTTAAGCTTTTTAATGATACCAAAACCCGCCAGATGCAAATGGTATAGTCAAAGATATTTTATTACAAGTTCATACATACTAAAATGCGAAAATACTTTCTCCCCAACCTATTATTTAGGTCTGGAGAGCGTGCTGACTGCCTCAACAACTGGCATTCCGACCTCAGTAAGATACTCCGATACTGCCGGTATCCTATAATATTGCGTTAAATAAACTACAGACTTTGATACTTTTTATGAGCTACTTGTTATACTAAAAAAAAAAAAAAACGTTTACACACTCACACCCCCGCATTAGGATTCACTGTGTCGCGGGTGGCGTGGACATACACATATATGACATCACAAACACCCATGACCCGAGAACAAATATTTATCTGTCACATAAATGTCTGCCCCGGCCGGGAATCGAACCCGGGACCCCTCGCTCGGCAGGCAGGTTCACTACCAACTGGGCTATGGGGTCGTCAAATAATAATATAATCCACTAGTAATCCTTATCAATTAAAATTACAGCTTTAGACACTTGAGCAACGCTAAGATTCGGCATTACCACTCTATCAAATGATATGTTCAATGTCAATTTTTTGTCACAACATAAATAAAAATAATGTTAACTTTGTCAGAAACAACATGAATCTGAAAAATTTCATATCAAAGAAATTAATAGCCAAAAAGAAAAATGAATACTGTTAGTAAAATTCTATTTAAAATCTTTTTTCAAATTACATAATACTTGTATATATGCCCAGCACAAAATAAGAAAATATCGCACCTTCAGAATTAAAGTGACTTAACTCAAAATTCCTGAAATTCCAGATTTTACTATAAATTTACTTAAAAAAGCTTACTCTAAAGCCCCATGGTGAAAAAGAGCCCGAATTATGAGTGAGAAAGGGCAAAAGGGAAAACCTCATACATCAGTCTCTTTAAATTCACTCAAGACCATACATTTTTGAAAACTTTTTTCATCATATCCCATAAATTGCAATTTTTGAGTTAAGTCACTTTAATTCTAAAGGTGCAATATGTTATTCTACCTTTTGTTTTCATTGCAGTGTTCCTAGGTCAGATAACATTGTTAAGTGAATCAGCTACTTGCTTCTTGGCCAGCAAACAACACAACAATGTTGGTGATGCTCTGCTGTTGCAAATGTCCATGGGTGGTATTGATGCCTTATGTCAAACATATGTACGTACATGCATAATGAACAAGCTATGTCTACAGAACAAGAATATGCTTTATGAAATTATCAGAATTAAATACAAAAACAAGATTAATTATAAAGTTATATTATTAATTATTTGAAATTTGAAAAGATACAATAATTAATCTTTTAATAGCACAGACTATAACTACTTATTGGTATATACAAATTTTTTATATGTTTCAATATTTTATTTATGACTGCCATCTGTAATGGGCATATGCCCTATTAGCTTCACATTGCCTATGCAAATCTTGTTTTCGTTTCACAACTTTGCCAGTATTGTTAGCAGCATCCAGTACCTCCCATGCAAACTGTTCAGGAAAATGGATTGTCCTTTCTTTTTCATATGTGGCTTCTAATAACCATTTGATTGCTAAAAATAGCGATCTCTTTTCTGTAATAGGACTAGGGACCTGAAATCCCATTAAAATGTATAAACTAAATAAAAAATAATAAGTTTTTTTTTAATTAAATGATAAATTATGATATTAAATAACATTACATATTAAATAACAGTTATAATTTAAGCAGAAACAAAATCACTAACAGAAATAGCAAACAATTTGTTTAACACTGAAAAGTACTTCTACATAAATAGGAAGTTAAATAATAATTGTTCAGCTGTGCAGCTTAAAAAGGAATTTAAAGTTATGACTTGTATATATCTTCAAAACGATAGGTGATTGTTTTAAATATTATGTAGCTTTAAGTAAGTATCTGGCACTGACCTGATATGTGATTCCACCTCTTTTAATTGGTAAAAGTTGTAACAATGGTCGGGAATTTCCAATCGCTCTATGTAAAATAACTTTTGGATTGAGCTCTATTTTTGCCTTCTCTTCAGATGTTTTGGCAAGATGATAGCGCTCAATTTGTAGCCTCTTAATGTTTTCAAATGCCTTTTCAACTAAATTTCGAGCCAACTGCTTTTTACCCATTTCCATTACATGATTGATAACTTTCCTGAAAACATTTAATAATGGACATAATTATACAATAATTTTGACAATTTAAAAACAATGGGCATAACCATACAGCAAACAATGTGATAGTACATTTTTCTTCAGACAATATTAAAATCTTGCAAGTTTTCTATTTGTTAACAAATTTTGTCAATAAATTGCAATATTGAATATCATCTACAGAGAGAACAGACAAAACTATACTTAAACTAAACTGTTTATTGTAACAGCTCCGGAAACTAGCTAAAAATTCAGTTAATACAGTTGACAAACAGAGTAGTTAGTCTTTCTTCTTTCAAAGCCCTTGACATAACAGCATGTGGTCAAACATTTTTACGCAATTTATATACCTAAGTTTTACTAAAACAGCGAATAACTGCTGTTTGGGTAAGGCGTAGAAGTGACCTATGGTCTTCAGCTTGATGTATAAATCAAGGGAATTTATCTTACGTCACAAGTGGATCATAATACACTGAAGAAGTCTCATAAACTGCTGGTGGCTTTACTGGTATTGCTGCTATTTTGCTTAACTCATTGTTTTCAATGAGTTTTGCCTGGTCCTCTTTCCTAAATATTGGATTTTGGAAGTAGTCTGGAAAACTTGTAGGTCTTGAATAAAATCTTGGTTTGGTGTTCGGGGCCGAGCTGAAATTTATAAAATCAGAAATCTAAAAAAATTTAGATATTTGCCAACTTCTGTAACAGGATACATTATTATGTTTTGCTGAAAATGGGGAGAGCGCACCGCACTACACAAATGCATGCTCAAGTTAAGATATATTTGTATACAAACATGTTCACTCTGCGGCTATTTATTTGTAGCACACATTTATGTACATTTAAAGCTTTACAAGTGAAATTGTTCATTCTGAACAATTATTAAAAAAAAATACTACACTCAGTTTAATAAATTGTAAAAAACTTAACGATAATTGTAAATTAATTTACGGGTTATACAGATTTAGACAGTTGATAGCTCAGTTAGACTAGGTCCACAGAGTACATTTGGACTGGGTAATAGCAATATATACAAATATACTCTGTGGTTAATAGTACAGTATATAATCAATAATCATTCTGTACCTCAGACTATGAACTGAGTTTACCACAGCGTACATTTGTTTATACTGAAAGTGTTTACACCATAAAAATAAAGAAATAAAATATTTATATCTATTTAAAAATTATCCACTTATCGATACATTTTGTGCATATCCTATAAGAAACGGTATCATTTTCACGTATACAATATCTTTTTATCTTACACATAATTATGAAAAATAGTCATTATTCATATAATAGAGTATTTACTACATGTTATTAATCTTAATTTATATAATTTTAAAATTAACTTCTATGAAAATAAGCATCATGAAAGTAGTATTGTGGTATCGGTACCTTCCTGTGGATTGTCCCTTTGTTTGGGTTATTGTTATAAGTAACTATGCAGTCTAACAGTGTAAGGGACACCGTACATATATTTTTGTATACATACGCATTATAAGCAAAACTGCAACGCTTTCACCTTAGCGCGCTAATGTATTTATATTTTATTTGAATAAATTTAGTGTTCCTATTTTACGCTAGTATATTAGCTTTATGGTTCATTTTACATAAATATACTTATTCTTAAAGATCTATAGCTAAAATATATGTGTAATTTATTTACGATTCAAATGACATATTTTTATTATGTCACGGGTACTCACGACACATTTTATTTTGTTGCCCATATTTTGCTTCAGTTGCATGGATCGTGATCACGGCGAAACTGCGGTGGCGGGGAGAAAGCGTTGACAAGCTAGTGGTAGATTAATTATATACCCGACGTCTAGTTCGTTTTTCCTTTCTAGGTATCATATCACGACCCACGACACTTATAATATCTTACGGTCTATAAGGTTGATTAAGGTTCAGTGTTGCCAACAGTGTTTAGCCTAATGTCGCCGTTTCTTATGTTTAAAGTAGCCTAATGTAGCCGAATTTCAGTTGCGGTAGCCTAAAGTAGCCCAAATGCTACAATATCAATATGAATAAAACAAATAGTAATTTAAATATCAATTTAATTATAATATATTGATAAATAAGCATAAGCCTACTTTAAAACACCATAATGTATCTTAAAAAAAGTAATACTATATTAAATACTATATTAAAATTAATTTTAAATACTATATTAAAAAAAAGTAAACAAAAAGTAATATGATTCTGACTAGTTTTCTGTTAGCAATGATAAGGAATAAACGATTCCTTTGAAATACTACAGTAAAATCTAAAACTAAAAAATAAATCTAAAACTACACTGTTGTTATGTCAATAATTGCACAAAAGAAATTGTGTGAAACGAAATTGAAAAAACTGGAATTTCTCTGAACCATATAGTCAGTCCAGATAATGAGGTAGTCATTATTCACAATGATAATACTTACTACTTTATTGCATTCTAAATTTGGTTACATAATAGCTAAGACAAATTTAAGGTATTCCCCGAAACCAACGAATCATAAACAAATAGAGTGACTATCTCAATATCAAACTACCTACATTACACACATTTACATTGCGTGAACGTTGATTTTCCTTCGTAAACTTATGCTTATATTATATATATACATATATGCGATTGGGCTGATTAAATAATTGTCCCTGAAGTAGCTTAATAAGCGACCAGTCGCCTTTTAGATTATTTTGTCGCCGATTCTCGTTCTGAATAGCCTAAATGGCGAAAAATCGTCAATGTTGGCGATGCTGTTAAGGTTTAGACTTAGACTGAGGTTAATATCCATAAACAATATCACAGCCATGGAAGAACCAATGTAATAATGCAAGAAGAGTTGATTAGCATAATCACAGGCGAAGAGCTTAAGCAGAAGTGCAAACCAAGGCTATTAAAAGTTCTGGTTGCAACAGAATATTTAAATTTTTCACCGACGAAATAAAAATATTTCCAGAGATAATATAAAAAAAATATATTTCATAAATTCCAAAAATATTTGTTTATTGTCCAGATCTAGCTAAGCATTGTTATTGGAGTGTTTATTCAGTGATATTTTTTTCCATTATGCAGTTAATTTATTTCGCTTCGTATATATTTTTACAGATTTCGATTTGGTTCAGTAGAAATTTTAAATGCGTCGTTATGGTGCTTTAAAATTTGTTAGTAGAGGCCAAACGGACGGATGAATTATAATCATGGATTAATATTTAATGAGTAATATGACTCGCAGACTAATGATGCAAGTAAATGCAATATTTCAACTGTGAAATAGATAACACAGCAAAATTAATTATTTATATTGACATGATGTAACACACGCATTAAATATATACAAAAAATAATTTTCAAACATTCATAAAATTCGAAAATAAACTGCGTTTACTATTTCAACAGTCATTTTAGTAAACACGAAAATTTTCTATCCCCGGTGTCCAGTAAATTAGGTGACAACGGGTGTTTATTAGCTGTAAAGAATTGAAATACATTTTCTAATAAACACACATAATTTTAAGTAAATGAAAAAGTGTGTAGTTAAACAAGTTTTATTAGTTATTGATACATATATTACACAACCGCGCCCCGCTGGGCGTTTGGCATAAAGGTTTAAAGTTAATTTGAGAATTTTTGACTATTTTCCCTACATGAAAATTTAAAATAATGGTTGTCGATGAATATCGATCGTTTTATGCCTTCTTTTTTAATAATGTTATTACTAGGTACATATTTAGAGTAATAATTTTATCGTGCATATTTAACATGAAACCAAATTTAAAAAAAAATCACTTATTCATCTTTTTATTAAATGCACTTTAATTACACAACTTTCTAGATAATTTTTAACACAGAGTACATTTATGCATACTTATAATACGTACTCATAATAATTTGAAATAAGAAACATAGAAAAAAAATCCGATTCCCCGTAGTGTCATACCAAACGTAAGTGTTTTAAAAGTTACAGTAACATACTGTATACCGTCGAACCCACGTCGTGGCTAATGGGTTCACGTTTGCGCATACGCAATGCCGAGGTTCCCACTAGCGAGACCACTCCACTGGCGATATATATGGCGGTATGACATTTGAACTATGTAAAAAGTGTGAAGGACTCGAATCTGACACCAGCCGTTGCTGGTAAATGATCATCTTTTAGTTTTGTCTTACTATTTTATACTGCATAGCTGTAGTTGCAGTTACAGATTGGGTGTTGGGTGTATGTAGGAGATGATTCGAGTTCTTAATATAATTTGTAAAATGAAAGATGAAATTGGATTTAATTATTTTTTATTGTGCCGAGGTACGTGTTTACAATTTCACAATTGAGAAGGAAGTGGAAGAGTAACACAGATACGCCATAATACAAAATGATAGCAAAGATTATAACTCTGACAGATACTTTGACTCTAACATAAATTGCGCCAGGCAGAAAAAGCTTTATTGACTAAGTAATAACAGAATAAATAAAAATTTGTTGAATATGTATTTAACAAACTTAAAATTCAACCACTATACTTATAAATATGTAGAAGATACATTTATAAACATTTATAAATTTTGAATATTAATTTTATGTACAATTTAATGTTATCTGGCCTGACAATAACATTTAAAAATGAATTGCTTAGGTACAGATTACATGAATAATTAATATTATCATATCCGTATTGGGGCGGCCTAGAATACTCCCCCCAATCCCATGCTGACAAAACAGGGTGTCGTAAGAGGCGAGAGAAGTCAGCCTGCTTGGTGATAGGGCTTCGCGTAAAGATTATATTATCAGTATTTTTAAGTCATTAATATTATTACTGGTATTATTCTTTCCGTAAAGCCTGCTTGGCTAGCTACCACCCTCTTGCTTGAGTCAGCCGCTAAACGACTCGTCGTGTTCCGGCTGGGGGCTTGGGAGCCAGTTCTTTCTTTTTTACCTTCTTCTAATTTCCTGGCCGACAACGCATCAGTGATACCATTGGTTTTGCTGATGTCCATGGGCGACGGTGACCACTTACCATCAGGTGGCTCATCTGCTCGTTTGTCGGCTATTAACATAAAAAAACGTATGTTTAACAAATCGTACTTACCTACCTACCTACCTACGTACCTTAGATGTAATGTAACAATTATGTTGTGTATACACTATATTATTAACCCACATTATAAGGTCATGTAGTTGAATAGATAGCTCTCTCGGCATCTTAGACAGCAAAATTGAACCTCACTTCTTAGAAGGCCTACGAGAAACTGCTCTATTGGCAACACCACAATCTAAGATATCTCTCTGTCATGTAATTTAATTTGAACCGCTCTGACTCTACCATCTGGACCCGCATAGACCCTAGTTACTTCGCCTAGAGGCGGATAGAGGTAAGGTATATTTGTCCCTCAATAATACAATATGTTTGTCCCTATAGCTAAGAACCAGATTTTGAGCTACGACATCCCCTGCCTGCCATAAGAAGCGATTAAGAGGGTTTTACCGGTGGTAGGCCATAACATCAGCCGCCGACTTTGGATACCACCCATCAGATAAAGCCGTGCCGTCAACCGATTCGTCGTGTTCTGGCATGATGTCTGATGAAGCCGAATGGGGAATGGGTTGCGTTTGCGTTGCGGTTGCGAACAGTTGCGTTGCGTTAGTGAAACCGGTCGTGATGAGTCGTTCTGCTTGTTATAATAAATATTCATAGTACGGGGCTCAAGTAATGGGACAACCACCTACGAAAGGTTGCCCCGCCAACTGCGAAATATCCCAGAGTGGCTCCATCATGCCGGTTAGCGACCAGAAAAGGGGGACTTGATGGCGATCTCCAGGGGGGTTAGGGTTTAGGCGTCCGCGCAATCTCCAACCTCTAACTCTATCACGGGGTCTCCTACGCAACGCAACTTGCCCCAACCGCCTTGAATCTTTAACAAGTTAGACATTTATTAATGACACTGTTAATTTCTTTTATTGAATTTATTGAATGAAGACTTTGCGATAACTACTAGAAACTAATTTCAACCCAGCATGGAGTAAAGTTAAATGCTCGTTATTAATTATAAGTATTGTTAAAAGACACTTATTAGGTGACATGATAAGAAATTTCCTTGCAAATGGAAAGGAAGAATTATGCAATCGTCCACCAACTCTCAACAAACCATCTTTATCCAAAAATGGGTGTAGAGATTTCAATTTAGATGTTATACTATTACCTTGTTGCAAATTATTAATTTCATTAATAAAATTAATAAGTTGAAGACCATTTATTATATTCATAAAATTCTTCAGTTCCATTGCAGACATATAACCACTATTTATAGAAATATGTTTACATTTGTGTATAAATCTTAATATGAAACATACTATTCTTACCAACGAAAATAAACTATAATAATTCTCTTAAGTAGAAAGCTGGGAGGTATCATCTCTTTTTTAATAAAATAATCTAATACGAGGGCTGTCTTTATAAGTACCCGTTTTCTAAATTTGCCCAATTGTCTAAATTTGATATTACTGGCCGAAAAATTAAAAAACTTATGCGACTCTTTAGAGCCATTTTTAAGAGGCGAAAAAATTAAAAAAAAAGCATTTTGTTTTTTTTTTCTCATTTGACAGCGATTCAGTGAAAGCGGGAGTTTTAAATTGTTAAAATGGACAAAGGACAGTATCGGTCTATAATTCGATTCCTGTTTTTGAAAGGAAAAACGTGTGTTGAAATTAAGGTAATAAACATGCGGTTTACCATAACTGTGCACCTTCTATAACAACTGTCAGATATAGGTTTAATGAATTTATGCGGGGGGTACAACCGTCTTTGATGAGGATCGCCCAGGCCGCCCAATTATAGTGATTACAGAGGGTATGGTTAAGAAAATTGAAAATATCCTTTTAGCCCACCGTTGAATTAAACATCTAGAAATCGTTGATGCTGTAAACGTTTCAATCGAGCGGGTAAAAAACATATTGGAAGAAAAGTTGGGTATGAAGAAATCGGTATCGGAAAAGGTATCGGCGAGACGGCCTGGATCCCGCGATTACTCACGGAGGAATAAAAACGGAACCGACTGACTACCTTAGAGCTGTACGGTCGTTATCAACCGTAAACCGAAGGAGTTTCTGCTTCGTTTCGTAACCAGAGACCAAACGTGGGTTCACCATTACAGCCGGGAAATGAAATAACGATCGAAGCAGCGAGATTTATTAAGATTTTTAGTAATAATTGCTCGGTGGTAAGCAAATTGAATTAATGACGAAGTCACTACCGCCACATAGGCCTATTTTAATGTAGTTCAGAAATCATATTTTTTGAACGGTTTATTGAAGCTTGAATATCGGTGGAACAAATATATAGAGTTAAAAGGTGGCCATGTACAAAAATAAATCCACATATACAAATATAACTGATTTTGTTTCCCATTAACTGGTACTTATCAAAAAGCCCTCGTAATATCGTATTTAAAACTTTTATAACATGCAATATTCATTTAAAATATATTAATATAAATTAAATTCAATATAATAATAGTAAATTAAAATGCACGCCACTGGCTAAACAACCGACGTGAGCGTCCGCGACTGCACATAAAAAAGTATAGAGGACTCGGTATTTTTTAATATTACTGGTTGTGTTTTCGATTGGATATATTGAATTCATAAGTTAAAAATCGATAACTTAAAAATGGATTTTTTTCTTTCTGTGTGCTTAATAAAAAAATTTAAAAGAGCATTTTTTATTGTACTTTTGATTTATTATTAGTATTTTATATTTTACTTTTGCATAAATACAAGAGACTACTTCTAAAATTGTTTCATGATTTTCATCAGATTTCGCACTAAATACACACAGCTCATTTCTGATCTGTCGCAGACGCTGACGTCACGAAGCGCGCGATAATGACTGCGTTTAAAATTCGTTAACGTTGTCCCACACTATGAAAATTATTAATAAATATGTCAATTTTATGTCAAAATATTAATAGTTCCAGTGGCCGCATGTTGTTTCTAAAGAGATAAATAAAACATAAAAATTGTTTTTAACCTCTACATAAATATGCTTACCTCTATTTTAATTTACAAAAACCCCAACCAAAACTAAACTAATACGGTAACGTTAGTTTTTTAATAAATTACAAAATAACTCTTTGTACACCATAGGTAAAAATTACGAACGAAAACTTGTGTTAAACGCTCTACACTATGGGTACACTCAACTTCTACAGTCACATTACATATACGTTTCATGACTCGTCTGTTCTCTTTGGTGTTTTGTGAATTGTAGGAATATTTGTTCCAGTGTAGTTTGGCAGATGCTATAATGTTCTACATGTAGGTGTTGCTTCGCACGCTCCATCACGCCGAACATTCTGGACCACGACATAGTGCGGTCCGACAGGTAGTACGTCAGTAACCCTTGGTACTCCTCCCTAAAACAGCAAGACACCAATGTTATGTATTATGACATGTTTGAAGTTGCTACTTCACTGTCTGGTATATAAATAGTATTGACAGACACAGACACTACCTGTGCAGAACCACAACGCCATAAAATATATTGTCTACTACAAATTTTTAATGTATTCCTTCCAAAGCTTTTGGAGAATATGTAAATGGCTTGAATGCCAATATTCCAATTGTAATGGATTACAACGATAATGCCGACAGTTAATAATATAGGAGACGCACTGGACGAGTCCTTGCTACACATATACATATATGTATGTATAAAATTCTAAATGATCGCTTTCTGTACATGAGTGATATATAAGAAAAAAAAAATTAGGGGCCTTTATTAACGCAATATAACATAAAACAATAGTTGCTATAATTTGTCTGTTTGTCTGTGCGTTTGTTCGCGCTAATCTCAGAAACGGCTTGACCGATTTCGTTCTAGTTTTCACTAATGTATTGCAGTAAGCATCAATGAATACTTAAAGTTTGTTTCATTGCAATCCATGTATATATAAAAAAGTTATAAATTAAATTTGTGATTCGTACAACGAGAAAACACCGCGCTAAACCAATGCAGGTGCTACACTCGCGTGCAACCGAATCGACTCACCCATACAAAATAGACAAACAGTGTGTTTTTATTAAAAAAAAAAGTTTATAAAAGGTATTTTTTTATGAAAACCTATTCTTTTACCTTTAAATTAACACATTTATCATTTTAATCCAATCACCACTTTGGAAAATATCGTGGCATGAACGTAAGTGCGTAAAATTTACTGCTTGCAGTACTAACGAGTTGCGCTGTGCCACCCCCTATATAAACCCCCGTAAGCAACGCACCCTTATCAGTCGCTTATCAGAAGTTGACCTGAACACATTTCCGCAAGATACGATTATCAGTTCGCCGCCACTGTGGATACAAGACCAGAAGAAGTCGTCCAAGTTGTCCTTTTGGTACAACAGGGCTTTAACCAGCGAGAAGTCGCTCGTCGACTAAATCTGAGCCAATCTGCCGTATCCAGGGTATACAGAAGGTTCCAAGAGACAAATTCTTACTCTAGGAGGCCAGATAACAGTCGGCGGCGGCGTACTTCTGAGAGAGACGACCGTTTTATCGTCTCTACAAGTCTCAGAAATCGCCATCTCACCGGTGTTGCTGTACAGCAGCGGCTGAGAGAGGTTCGTGGAGTCGCTGTCAGTCAATGGACGGTTAGAAGACGGCTAAAAGATGTCAACCTGACTCCAAAACGGCCTGCCAGAGGCCCCAAATTGACTACAGCCCACCGACAAGCTCGCCTTGCATTTGCTCGCGAACACATCGGTTGGACGGCTGAACAATGGCGATGGGTCCTGTTCACTGACGAGTGCAGACTGTGTCTGCATGGCAGCGACAGGAGAGCTCGAGTCTACCGGCATCCAGGCGAGCGATTTTCACAATGTTGTTTCGCCGAAACAGTGTCCTATGGCGGTGGTTTGTGTATGATGTGGGCGGGCATTTCTGTCGAAGGAAAAACAGCTCTTGTTTTCATCCCTAGTGGACGCCGAGGAGGCGGTCTGACTGCAGACCGATATGTGGAGGACGTTCTCCTTGAACACGTTTTCCCTATGAAGGCTTCATAGGAGATGGCTTCCTTCTTATGCACGATAATGCCCGCTGCCATACAGCACGAATCACACGTCAGTTACTGGACGAAGTTGGTATTGAGACCATGGACTGGCCGCCACTCAGCCCTGATCTCAATCCTATTGTACACATATGGGACGAGCTAAAACGTAGAGTGCGGACCAGAAATCCAGCGCCTGCAGACATTGTAGAGCTAAAGACAGTGCTCGAAGAGAAGTGGGAGGCTCTCCCTCAAGATCTGGTAGTAAGGATTATCAGGTCGATGGGGAACCGTCTTCGAGCTGTTATTAAGGCTAGGGGGGGGG
>PDGT01000021.1:4664195-4720007 GCA_003671415.1 Megathymus violae
GTTCAACTCGACAGGTGATAAGCAATGAGTAATAAATGTTTGTATTTTACTTGATGCATCATGCTTGAAGCATTTATTATTAGTTATGATTCAATAAATTTCAACCTCTTCAGAATTAAATATGAAATAGGTTTTTGGGTCTGTATGATAATAAAATAGATTATATGTCTAGCCCTATTCCAGTGGCAAATATCCTCGTTATCACTATCCATAGCTATCTCAGTAATTGGTGGGTTCGCTTTTTATCCAGAGTAAGAATTAGGTAAGGACGTCGTCCATAAGACTGATCTAGTATGGAAAACAAGAATACATTTTTTAAGACCGCGAGAACACAATAAACATCCCTCGTAAATATTCAATCTCCCGGGACAAGTTAATGAAAGACTGAGCAAAGGAAACATCCTAGTGCGCTTCTGCTCGAGATGGCTTTACTGGAAATCCCAGAGCATCTGCGTTTGATATTTTGGATAATCCCATAAAAATTGTAAATCCCTCAAAGCTACACAAATAGTATAATTAATATCCCCAAAAATATAACGGAACTAATGCTTATGAGTTCATTGTGGCAAATACTTCAGCAGATTATATAATAGTAATGTAAGTTTCATTGTTGAATATTGACTTCAAAATGATAACGTATCAATATTTATTTTTATCACCAATCGCCTTTTCATCATGTATCAATTTGAACAGACTCTATAAAGTTCGTGCGGACTCTATCATCAAAAACACAAACACACTATAGGATTATAGTGCCAAAATAACTTGAAATCAACTTACCAATTGAAATATTAATGAAGAACATGATGGCAAAACCGAATGCCGGACCGTTGAAGAAATGTGAACATATGTAGATAAGAGGCAACATAGCTGCACCGTTAACAATTAAGCACAAGTATATTCGTCCTGTAAATAAAACCGTATATATATTTAAATGAAAACAGCTCATGAATTCGGTTGTTACGAGAGAGAATCCCAGCAGCATAAATTAAGCTTAATCTCGGGTTGTAGCACAGCGAAGTCACAATTCACAATTTTACATAGCATTTTTGTAATCTAGAACACCGTCCATTCTTGAGTAAAAGTAAAAATCCTCTGTTCGTGGTGCACCTTACTGACCAAATACATAGTGCTATTGTGACCGCCCTCTTCTGTTAGAGGTTATTAAACTATGTACCAACCAGAAATCCAAAAATCCAACCGAACTTGTTCACGATGGATTATTACCTGCCCAGCTTGTTAGTACTCTTTTTCTAGACTCAACCATGAAATGGTTTAGCTGGTTTCGGTTACAATGTTGGAGAGTCAATCAATAAGTCAACTTCTCGCTTAAATCTTGGATGCCAATGTAATAACTGTGATCTACGAGATCCATAACTATTTTTGTCTACTATTGACGTCTATGTGTATGTCTACAACGTCTTTGTCTACAACACAAACCGACACAAAAAGACAGAACTCTTTTTTTATGACTTGTATAGTATGTTATGAAGGATATTATGTTGAGAGGTCAATGTTTTTCTACTTAGAATTAGTGTAGAATAAGCTTTAAAGTCGCAGCAAATATTAACCGAGTTCGTCAGCTGATGAAAGACCGCTGACTTGAAATACGGCACAGGATATGACGAGGGTAACGCAGATAATGTTATTCCACATCCAATCGAAGATCCAGGCGGTGCCCCACATCACGATGGGCTGTACTCCAGATGCCTTTTGTAGTAACTTCGCGCGAGACGTACGTTCCTGTACCGAAAAAATTAAGGATATCACAAAGGGAAGATCATGTAGAACATCTACATCAGTCTGTAGCAAAAAATGATTAGTGAACGAAATATATTACATTGATGTATACCTTGATGTAAAACATGATGAATACTGCAGTAACGATACTTATGCTGCTTCCAATGCCGTTGGATATTTGCATCGCCAATATCGATAACAACATTGTAGTATCAGACTGTAAAATAAAAAAAATTATATGCAAATATCCCTCTTGTAGTATACTACATCGTCATCGTCTACTATCGTATACGATACGGCAACACTGAACGCTCAATCAGACATTTCATAAAGAGAACACAGTTCTTTTCACGATTGTACTGGTATATTTACATAAGTAACTTAAACTAAATGATTTACTTCGTAAAAGCCTAAATTCTTCTGTTAGATTTCAGATAACTTTATTTTTGATTCAAATGGTGGCTTGGCGTTCTAGCTTGGGTTTCTAATCTAAACATATTTTATTCGACACCTGTTGTGTTTCCTGTAATAGCTGGAAGATAGGTACCTCCAGTCATTACGAAAGAAAGCTGGGTTGTAACTGAATCATTAATTTGTTGCGTTTATTTAACAATGTAATGAAGTATAAATAAATAAACTATCTATCCAGATATTAGGCTATAATGTGTATCTACAATATCTTCTTATAAAGGAAGATAACAACGAGCCTCAAGCAAGCGCCTGAACCGTAAACCGTATAACATCTTTTTAAACGTCGTTTTATAGTTTAAAGAGACTGATGAATCTGTATTGACAACAAGAACGTAGCAGGATGACGTGACCCTTAATTATAATTGCTTTCTGTAGCATATGTATTGTAAAACTTATTTAGCCTCAAGCGTCAACAGACTAAATATGAAATTTCGAGATAAACCGGATCAGAGTATGTACTATACTGTAGCTATTTTATTTACAATTTTAGTTAAATCGACTTCTATATCTGAATTATATTGTTTCTTATACCATTAAAATTGCACAAGCACTACCTGATCGTAGTAAGTCGCTTCTAATGGATGATTAAAAACATAGATATTTGCTTCAGCATCTTTTCCTTTCACTATCGCTGCCTGTAGCGTAGCAAGCGATACAGCTACGTCGTGGTATCCGAAGTTGCTGAACCAAGCTGTGGCTGACGCGTCGTTCAGTGTCGCTCCGACCAACAACTGATTCCGCAGCTGGCCCATATCGATTGGATTTTCTGTCTTTGGTACAAATGGTAATTTAGTTTTATTTCTTGTTTGAATACTATAACTTAGTCATTCTATGTTGAAGGTGAAGAAATACTTATAAAGAAACTAATCAAGCGATCTTAGGATATCAAATTTGATGGATTTATTCATTAATAAATACATATTTATATCTGCTATACTTTTCTCGCTTTTATTCTAAATTTTTGCAAAACTACGAAATTCATTATAATGCACTCAAAACGTTGTTTTCAATGTCAACAATCCTTACTCTACTAAACAGCTCAATTACAATTCCTGCCCAGGGTAGATAGACATTTATATTAAATAATTTTTGTTGTAGGTAGTTGGATGGATCATACACATCACACAATCATTTTAATCTTAAGTTTATTTCAAAACTTACTCTTTCTAAATAATGTTGATCAAGTGGTTTATCAAGTGTATTTGTGAGCAACATGTTTCCACCGCCAGTTTCATTAAAAATGCGCTCATATCCAAATCTAGCACTCGCCCCAAGCGATGTTTCGTTTGTGCCGATAAATTGGATCAAAGTCTCAGTTGCGGCAAAACTAAAAATAAATTATTGGTTAAAGTAATGTCTTTCACATAATACCTTATCTACCACATGAAGATGAGCCCCGAAGTTATTAGTTCCTGCACACAGTAAAATGTAAAACAATAATAAATAAATGAGTTTAATTTCACTAAATGTGCTACTGCTACACTAATTTCAGGAACTATGGCATCGACGTGAAAATCTGATAAAATTGTGAACGCATTAGGGCTTAGCAAGTCTGAACAAATATGACAGGTATTTTAATTTAGGTATAATATTTATGGATTCGATTCATTAATTAGCAGCGCACTGAAGATCACTTATATTTAAAAATAACTAGAGTGTACTGTACCACGCTGCTTCAATGCGAGTTAGTCAATAGTAATTTATGAAATAGACAAAAAGTGCTACCAGTTAAATCTACATAAGTAATTGGTATATAAGTACTAACCCTTCGGTTAGTGTAAGTGGCCTGGAAACACTTCTCGAAGAATTGTTTAGCAAAAACTGCGTCACTCCCAAAGTGGAGATCATTAATGAAATCGGTACTAAGATCTGTAATATTATAAGACCCCAGGAGCGGATCCAAACAAGCCACAACTTCAGCCACATCGCCATCACTTGAAGTTTCAACAAATGTATCCCAGTGGCATTTCCCCCTTTCTTATCGACTGTAACAAACATTTCATAGTTCACTATAAAGACAATTTTTATTAATATGATTTTGGTCTTCTACTAAAGCTGAGAGTATTATCGTCGAAACCCATATTTTCAGGTAATTTAAGTGTACATTGTTCGTTTTTGGGAATCAAAACTTTTTTAAGAATAATGTTAATTAGGCGTATATCAATACACCAGCAAATTAAAATCTGTATAATAATAAAGAATCGAAATTTCTAATAAATTAAGCAGCCAAATCTGAGATAAGATATCCAAATTCATTTTGCTTATCAAATCATTTCCTTATACTGATAAAAAGATAATAAGGCGAATTCGTCATTGATTACCTTTCCTTTATTAATAAATGTATTGAGGACTGAGAAAAAAATAAAATTGAACTTTCACGTATAACATTTTTAGAACATTTTAAAGTAATAATTGAAATAAGGAACGTTTGTTTTAAATTTTTATGGACATATCTATCTATATCCATCCTAACCTATCCGTCGATCTGTTTGCCTGTCTATGCAAGTATCAGGTGGAAAACCCTGACAGGATTAAGTTGATACTTGTATGAACCTATTATATATTACTTATGGGGCCACATGAAATCTCTGGTGTACCCAACACCGATTAATACTTTAGAGGAATTAAAATCACGCATCATCGCCGCTTCTTATATTATATTCAATATGCATAATTGTAACGTATGGTTACAAAACTTATATATTTCATCAAAAAAATAGAAATTTCGCGGAATAGAGAAAATTTATATGAAAGATCTGTTAATGGGGTACTGAACAGAGTGTTGACTTTTTGTGCAGTTATTCGTATTATAATATATTTTTTATTAAGATTATTTAGACTGATTATATTACAGATTCGTGTCTTTAAAGGATTTAAAGGTATAATATTGTATACACGAGTTCGTAACAAACATTTAGTAAACGGTAAAAAACACAAAAATTTTGACACTTTAGGAAATGAGAGGCAAAATGTTAGAAATATCTGCATAGTCAAAACGGATTTGTTCTTAAATATATACATTTCTGTGACAGTTTAAACATTATTATATATTTAATTATATTATATTCAATTTTACACTCAAATTCAATCGTTCAGTTCATTCGTTCATGTTTTACTTCAATACTTTTAATTATTTTAAGTATTTAAATAACTTACGTTGTTCCATAGAAGATACCATAAAATCGTCGTTCAAAGTATCATCAGAACAACTCTCCATAGTGATGGTGGCATCATCGGCATCCGATTGTAATTCTACATCTGAACCTACTCTGTGAAGAAAATAACAACATTTTATTTATTTATTTTAAAACGATAAATCGTTATTTTTAAAGTAGAAAATAAATATTTTCTAATTAAATATTCTCGTATTGCAGAATGATTGCTATAAGAAAAATACATAATAAACCACTACGATTAATACTTACTTTATGAAAACATCTTCAAGATTAGTCGAAATTAAACCGTAATTTTTGAACTTTATAGAGCCAATATTTTGTTCAACATCATTTAACAAAATTTCAAATTTATGTGAATATTCATCGGGTAAGTTGTATGTTACCTCAGAACCTTTAACAATTTTGAACAAAATTAATAAAAATGTTCTATACATAACGAAATTATATTTTGTAATGAACCATAAAATTGTTCACCTCTATCTTCTGTAATATTCAATTCCGGTACATGATATCTGATCACCTGCGTAAGCCGATCGTAGTTAAACCCTTCATCTTTTACTACAACAAGTGTATAGCCGACTCCATAGTGTCGCTTTAGGAAGTATGGGGAACCAACACACCGGAGGGTACCCTTTGACATTATAGCCACACGATCGCCTAAGAAATCCGCCTCATCCATAAAATGTGTGGTTAATATCATCGTTCGACCTAAATATAGCAAAAAAGAAAGAAAAAATATTTATTCTGGTTAAAGAAATATACAGCATTGATAATAATATGTAGTTACGATAAACTCAGAACAAGTTCGCACTCAAGTTTTGGCGTGAGGGTGGCACACCTACCTGATATTTCAGTGCGACCCGAGCTTCCGAATAGTTCATACATGCGGATATTCTTATTAAAGTGCCTACTACAGTTTCTTATACATAATTGCTCTAATAATTAACATTTGGAAAATACATAGTTTAACAAACAACAACAGGCATAACAAAAGCAATAAACCTCACTAATTCATAATTTATGAGAAATATTAAAAAAATATTATTTTTTAACTGATATTTTTTCAATATGCATGAGGCTAAGAATAGCACGACGATCGTATCAAAATGATTAAGATTATCAATAAGTACACATGATATTAAAAAAAAACAATACCTTTTTTCTGTTGTTCCAATAAGTTCCACAAAGCACGTCGCGATGCAGGATCCATGCCCGACGTGGGCTCATCCAAGAAAACTACTCGAGCTCCACCACTCAAAGCTATTCCAACGCACAATCGTCTCTTCTGACCCCCAGACAAACCATTTGCCAAATGGTCTCGCTAACGAATGACAAAATATGTACAATAAGATTCTATAAGTACAAGTGAGAAATCAAAAAAGAAAGTCCGTCAATGCCGAGAATCGAATCCTGGACGTTTATTTCGTTAAGCAAGGCTATAACCAAATGAGTTACATGACTATCCAACACCGAAACAAATATACCTTTTCCTCCATCTCCAAATTGGCAATAAGTGAATCTATTTCATGGTCAAGTTCCTTCCCATTGTACCCTTTGAGACGAGCAAAGAATTCTAAATGTTCTCTGACAGTCATTTCGTCAAAAAGAACATTATGTTGAGGGCAAAGACCGATATGAGCTCGTGCTTCGCGTGTCTGCTGCGCTATGTCATATCCCGCTACGAAAACGCTACCACTTGTTATTTCCACATTACCTTGAAAAAAATACGTTTCTTAGAAAGATCCTAATTTTATTTTACATGAAAACAAATTGCCTGCGTAAAATTAGACTCTAAATAAAGATATCATAAGTTACTCTAGATTTATGATTCCTTTTTTTAACAATGGATCTGACAAAACGGGAAACGAAGGAATTGTACTTTTTCATAAAATGTTGCACTTTCATTCATATTTACGTATGCGTAACCTCTATGAGTATAAATATATAATTTGCCATACTAGTACCTGTTAACATTGATATTGTAGTTGATTTTCCAGCACCATTATGTCCAAGTAAAACGGTAATTTGGTCATCGTAAATATTTAAATTCAATCCGTTCACTGCAATGTTGTGGCCATATACCTTGCAAAGGTTCTGGAAATTAACATCCAATGAGTAAAACATCCATCGTGTCTGTGAAGCGAACTTATTAAGTCTAACGTTTTAATTAATATGTTCGTTGAAATCACAGTGAAAACAGTGCATAGTGTTCCGTAAATACGGTGATCGTCAACTTACAATCATTTTTACTCCAATCTCATGACCCACTGGATCTTTTTCTTTAATGACATCTGATAAGTGCGCATCCATTGTCGACGTGACTAAAATTAAATTTTAATGTTAGTAGCCTCGTCTTTTTTTATTATTAAAAGTAATTATTATTATTTTACTGAACGTACAATTTGTTTTAGGAGTAGAGCACCAAAAGCTTTTTTGAAAGGGGAAATACCAAGGTTTCGGTGCACCAAACGGTCCGGGAAATACTTGTTCTAAGTAGAGAGCTACAAGCATATAAATGACGGAATCCACAACTAGCATTAACACCACGTGGCCCAATAGGAGGTGCGATGATTCTACAGTATCCCTTGTGAAAAAATCTCCCCATTGCAAACCTGAAAATATAAAATATTCTGTAAAATTATAATAACCTAACATACTCTTTTACTCGTATAGCGAACCAACGGCAATGTTTCGACAGATTTGATCATGCTGGGTAAAACGCGCTCCCAAATCTCTTACAGCATTCAAAAAGCGCGCTGTGGATAAACAATGGGTACATGCCGCCCGATTGCCGTCTACACTATATTTATTTATTGTGTTACAGTATTGCTTAGTTCTTTACGTGATAATCTGAAACGTCGCAATATCACGAATTCATCGCCTTTTCTCTGGTCATCGTTATCGAAGACAATGGACAACTATACTATATTTTTTTTATTTATAATCGATGCTTGAAGTTGGAAATCACTGTCTTCATTCTTACTCTATACGTATAAAATTTAATTGCAAGAACATTATCAGTGTGTACATTAAGATATTCATTTTAATATGATTTGATAGGATAGATTACATATATTAAAGTATGACTTAATGATTTACAAACTGGTAAAAAGTAACACACTCACCCCCTGTAGCTTCCTTAGACAAAATCAAGCTGAATCCGTATGACATAGCTGAGTTAATGCTCAAACAGGTAAATACTTGCATGGCAGCCGATACGTTTAACTCCGTAGTCAATAAGATTGCAGGAGCACCTGACAAAAACCAAGCTACGCCCCCGAACAGAGCTGCATTGCCGGCTAAGAAGAAATATTAGTGTAGTAATATAAAAGAGAAATAGTAGTATTAGTATTCTTACTGTGACCTTCAACAAAAAAGCCAATATTTAGGGCCAATGCAGACGAATACAGTTAATATGAACACGTGTCGCTTGACCACAAAGCAGGCTGATGAAAAAATAACAGTTACTGACATAACTCACAAAATTAGCTGATTCACGTGGCAATGAGTGAGAGAATGGATGAGAATTTACTCCTCATATGTTGTCAATGTCAAACAAGCTACAGCATGTCGTATGATTTTATTTCGCTATACTAATTTCAGACAAATGCAGAAGCAAATAAATGTGATTGAATGAACTAAAGTAATCGCCATTTATCGTCTGAGTCTTAGTCATGCCAACCTGGTATCGACGTAGTATACACATATTTCATATAGTGGTGCCATACGATCGATATCAGTCACATGCTGTGACTCATTATTGATAATATAATCTTTATGAGAAGCCCTACCACCACGCAATACTTTTATTTAATTCAGAATACAGACTAACTCATCCAGTAACATCAAAACATATCATTGTTCGGCAAAACAGTTAAATTCAATAACCTTACCTGTGGAGAAGAACCCGCTGATCATAAAGCAGAAAAATATTGTGCAGGTCAAATATATCATTATGAAGAACAATAAAACAGTCCATGGCGTATTCGTAAATACTGCATACTGACTGAAACTATGCTCGCTTGTAAACCAGTTTATCTAAAACATTTCAATTATCTATAAATATATTACATTTAATATTGATTTGAATTAAATATGACATAATATTGCAACTTACTTTTAAAATCATTAATACGAAGATGGATATAAACATAAGGCAAATAAATTGTTTACAAAACCAAGCAGTCCAATGCAGCCACGTCGATAAGCCCATTATTTTCATTGTTTCCTAAAAACAAAAACACCCTTAGCAAATTTTACAAAAAAATATAGATGTTCGCTTATTCATAGTAAAGCCAGGGTCAATTATAATATCACATACTAATTATTTAGCATACACAACTTAAGTTACAAATCAATTTTTTCAGTCATCACACTAATCTTGTTTACTGCTGTGTAGGCAATAATATTGACATGGTATATTTTAAAGATTGTCATAGTATTCATATATGTCGATCATGATTCTGATCGTTTAACCCTTCATCTAGCTAATATACATACCTTAAGTTGTAGCTCCTTCTCGACAGCTACGGCTCGGGTTATGTTCACAGCTGTATAACTAAAGCTGATTATCATAAACATGGGTAATAGAAACTGGAGAATTTCCACTGCAATATCCTCGTTGTAAGCCGCATGTGGGTATCTTTGGATTTGCACATCAAAAAGCCAAGCGTTTTCACCAGTTATTCGTGTTATAAGCTCTGTAGATATCGCATATTGTAGAGCTATGAATAGCTCATTAACGTAACCTGTCAATACAATTCAACAGACATAAAAATATAATATGTGATTGTACTTACATCATGATTTATAGCGCAGTCCGAAATTTTATAACCGCAAAAGGCAAATCACTATAGTTGCGATTTCTATCAGAAAATGGACAAACCACTACAACTTAATACTACTACTTACTACTTTGTTCACTGTTTTTAGAAGCATTGTTTTATTTTACAACAAAGTAAAAAAACGTGTTTACCTGGATCATTGCCTCCCTCCCAAGACTTAGGAAACCTCGGGCCGGGCATTTCAAACGATGGAAACAAAACGTCCGTCCGCCAAGACGATCCGCCCTGAGAGAAAAACGAATTTAACCGAGGTCTTTCCGGAAACCTTATTGAGTAAGACAAAGTTTTCGGTATTACTGTAGTATCTGAAATCGTTAAAAATAGGTAAATATTCTATTAACCATATAAATATTTCAGTAAATCAACAGAAATTTTCAAGACCTCTTAACTGATCTTCAAATTGAATTGCTGCTAAAACTTCTCTGGTGGCTTGTTCTTCGGCATAAATCCCTGTGAGGTCTGCACTATTCTCATATCCATTTACATTTATCAAATTTTTAACAAATTCGTCGATTAAAGTCACATTTAAAGTTATATCTGGCGGTATTTCTATTGTTGGTGAATCAGGATACTTTTCTTGTATAATTCTTATTAGATCTAATATATTTCGGCTGAACAATTTGACCATAGAACTTCTTACAAGGTCCTCTAAAAACTCGTTCGTTGGTGAATAAGCCACGGATATTCTTGTTAGATTAAGACCCATTCTGAAATAATAAGATTTGAAAACACGAAGTTTCATTATATAATAGTAGTATAACTTATGAACAAAAAAATTAATCTCAATGGCTTACATCGATCTTACTTAAGTTTGATTGCAAAGAAACGTCTTCTCATTTGGTGTGAGAGATAAATTAAAAATGTAAGTCGTAACTTCTTAGTACGTAGATTTATATTAACGGAATCTAAATTCTTATCATTAAATAATCTAATTCAAGATTTACTTACAATATAGTATTAGAAAAATTCAAAGTATGTACTGGTATTGGTGGGAATGAAACTTCCTCTCTAGAAATTGGTTCGATCTGCGATCTTAGAATAAGGACCAAAGCTATCGTTCCAATGGGCAACAAGAGCTCCAATGTGGTTTGCACCTTATTTCGCCATTGTTGGATGAAATTCTTCCACATCAACAGTTTGAACTTTGTAAATGAACTAGATTCCTTCGCTACTCTTTTCAGCTTCATGGTATACTTATATACGATATCTGAAAAAGTCAAGTCTGTTAAAGACCTTTAATAAATGTAATTTTAAAATAGCAAAATTAGTAAATATCTATATGGCTCGTTTTTTAATGAAATATGTATTAAGTGTTTAGTTTTTATCCCTACAGTAAATAAAATAGTATAATAAAATAAAAAATATAATAAAATAACCACAATTGATCAATACTAATAACAAGAAATATGGAATGCTAAACTTATAATTCATATGTTCACTAAAATGAGAAACCCAAGTAAGACCTAATAATTGGAAGCATTACGTGTGTACCTAGTAAATAGTACCTACGTAGCTTATATAATGTACATATGAATAATTTCCAAATTACCATACCGATAATTGAAATAAAGCGAATAATTTGAGGGAATCGAGAGCTTATTAGTTACATACAAATTAAAGCAGAGGGTCACCTACATAGATTATTTGGTAAAAACTTTATCTACTTTTTTCATTTCTAGAGATTTACTATTTTTGAATCAATATCAATATCTAAAATTGTCATTTTATTCCGGAACCAAATTCTCTCTTGCTGAAGTAATGTGAGCACCCAGCAGCAAAACAGTCGCCATACGTAACATTGTAATGTATGGGATATGTGCACAAGTACAGGAAGAGGACTCGACCACGAGGAGTCGAAGACTTAAATACCGCACCATAACCGTCCGGGAAATTTACGCGAATTATATAGTTTCTTTACACTTAGCAAAAAAGGAAGAAAAAGTAAAATGAATGCGATCGACGTATATAAAATATAAGTGATGCTATGAAGGTATGAAGAATGATAGGAAGGTTACGTTACCCAGCCACTAATACAGCCTTTGTATAAAATTATTATTATCAAATTATTGAGAAAAGAGCTTTTACTATCCACTGTGTACACCACTTCTATTTGACTTACATCGATGCTGGATGCGACGCACCTAAGTTTTTAGCCGTCAATTCAAAATGGCTAAGGTTTCTTATATGTACAGTTGGTACATACTTCAACGGTTTTTTTTTTTTGGTCTGATGTTGTAAAACGCATAGATCCATGGCGTATGGTTTGCCAATAAATAAAGTTCTTCGTACTTTTATCACTGTATTTTGATTTAAGATGAAGTTTCAGCGAAGTAATGCCACCTTCTTTCCGTGAAAAGCTTTAACCACACTGTTTACATTAACATATTAACTTGATTAAAAAAATAATTATACTCGACTTAGTTATTCAAGTTAGTCATTTCGTCTTTTATTTCGCGTTATCTAACTAAGTACTCGTAAATGTAAAATTCTAATATAGTCTAGTAATGACTCACTGATTGTGACTTATGACTAAGCGGAAGATATTTATTTCAGATATCCGATAGTTTCAGTTACGAAGCTCCCTAACATCGCTTGTTCAGACTGATAATCTTTCAATGCGATGTGTTTTTTAAACCTTTCTTCTGATCCTATACATAGTTATTTATGTATATTGGTACTGTTCATGATCTTAAAGACTATTTTTCCGATGCGTAACGAGGGCGGGTTACTACTAAAAAGATTAACTACTAAAAAGATTACTTTTATTTATTGTTTAGGTGTCGCTTTTACAATATTAATTACGACTAAGCAGGAATATGTGTTTTTGAGTACAAAATATTGTTTTAAAACGCAGAATCTTATTAGTTTGAATCGCTATCTAAAATTAAAGCATCTCTATGCGCCAAGATTTAATCATTACATCGACCTAATCTATCGAAATCGATCGAAAGGTTTTTAACCCTACTATTAACACTATTTAATCAATATAAAAAGTTAATATCATTCGAAGTATAATTGTAACAGGGGCGACCTGTACATCAAATATTTTAACGTAGGTAGACTTTCTAATCGATATAGAGGCAAAATCAAATCTTTTGAAATTATTGTCTGCTTATGTGAAGACGTACTATAATCATTAAAATCATTACAGAGACTTAGATAATTCTTGGACTCTATGAAGCATATTATGGATAATTCATAATCTAGAATACTTTTCATTCTGGGAAATGTATGTTTCCGTAGAACTTTATTCTAGAATTCATAATTTCTTCTTTTTTTCTTGGACTTAACGTAAGAAGCGATAAACTTTGAATAAATAAATAAATTTTCAAAACCAAAGTGACTGCGGGTTATTAGTATGACATAAATATTTTCCTAAAATTGAATATTTCATATAGTCACTTTCGTTCTTAGCATGCAAGAACCCCTAAATTAACAAAAATTAGCACACGTCCACAAAATTGTTAAACGTTGTATAAATTTAAAATTTTGTTTAAAAAAAATCACTCGTAAATATTATTTTATATTTATTTTTATTATTTTTTTGGTTATTTTATGGTTAATACGTACCTCTATTTATAATGAAATAGAACTCATCACCACCTCACTGAATTAAATAAAACAACATATATTAATACAGAACACGATATCGAGCCAAAACATTGGATACTTGTTCTGATAAAGTATGGAGCCAACCCATTCGGTACCTGCTCTAATACAATATCGAGCCAACACATTCGGTACCTGCTCTTATATAATATCGAGCCAACACAATCGGCACCTGTTCTGATAAGCGAAGATCACACTTAACAAAGTATGATTATATTGATTAGATAAATCTATTCGGGATAAAAAAAAGTCACTTTCCTATTTGGCTAATAAAGAGCGCTAAAATAGAAAAACTTCACAAGAAGTAGGTACTTGTAATATGTATTAATAAACCGTTAAAGTAAAATTTATTTAACAGCTGTAGATTAATATCGTTTTACAATATGATATAAATTTTTGACAATTACTACCTTTACTTATTTTATGAACAGAACATTTTTCTATAAATTTGTTTTGTGCCAGTATACTTTTCACCTTTTTTTACATAGAATAAGTTAATGCTTGACAACAATCCTACCTGATAGAAAGTGTTGATAAATCTAAGATGTTGAACGTACTAACTTATTAGAGCCTATTCACTCTCCTCTTGCAGACTCCCATATTGTAAGAAGTAACCTAACATCCAAACTTTTTTGTTTTTTCATAATGGGTATCAGGATAGGATCAGTATTTAGTATTGCCTCCCTTTGCTGTCAAAACAGTCTGCAGCCATTTGGGCATACTTTTTATTAAATTGTCAATGAAACTTTGTAGCATTAGGTTCCACTTTTAAACCAATGAAGTTTTTAAGTCCCTCAGGTTACCTAGTATTGGACTTGTTTTACCAGATTATCCCGAACATGTTCTATCATTTTTACGTCTGGATAGCATGCTGGCCACCCCAAAATTTGCATTCAAACCTCATTAAGACACTCCGATACCAAAGGTCTCCTATACTGCCGGTATTTTTTACATTGCGTAAAACTATAGACTTTGATACTCGTAATGTATGAGCCACTTCGTTATACTTGTCATAATGTAGTGCATTTGTAACCCTTATGAATTAAAGTTACAGCTCTAGACACCTAAGCAACGCTAAGATCTGGCATTACCACTCAAAATTATCAAATGAAGTTCCCTTCACTCTATAATGACAATTTATTGTCATAACATAAATAAAAATAATGTTTATTTTTTTAGAATCAACACAATCCCGCAAAATTTCATATCAAAGCAATTATCATAATAGCTAAAAAGACAAATGAAAATCGTAAGTCAAATTCTAATTAAAATCTTAATAACTATCTTAATAATTAAAATCTTAAAAACTACATAATACTTGTATATATGCCCAGTATGAAATAAGAAAATATACAAGAATATATATTGAAAAGGTATAATAATTGTTCTTTTAACAGCACAGACTATAACTACTTATTAGTATATAGATATGTTTTATATAATTAAATATTTTATTTATGACTGCCATCTGCTGCAAAAATATTTTGTTTGTAGGATGAGACATTTGTTTGCATGTCATTCATGGAACAGAAAATAGTGTTTTTGCAGGCTTCATAGCTAATGAAAATTTAATTTATTTAACGGTATAAGTGAATTGGTTTTTTTTAACAATATCTTATAATGACATGAAAATATATAGTTCTTGCGGGAATTTATCCTTACGTACTGTGTTTGAGGATTCTTTTTTAATGTGAATAGCCGACCAACGACGACTAGTCACCCAATGGTAAGTGGTCTCCGTCGCCCATGGACATGAGTAACATCAAAGGCGTCACTAACGCCGTGTCGGCCGAGAAAGAAGAACAAAGAAAGAAAGTACTGGCTCTCCAGCCCCCAGCCCGAATACGACAAGTCGTTTGGCGGCTAACTCGAGCAGGAAAGTGGTGACTAACCAGCTTCACGGAAAGAATAATATCATTAATTACTTAATATTATCTAATATTGATAACATGATCCTTACACGAAACCCTACCACCAAACAAAACTCGAGACATTTACCTTTATTAATGATTGTACTTAGAGCAATAAATGTGTTTATCTTGCACCATGTAAGTCGCTATTACCAGATGAAACAATAGACTTGACTTTGGAATTTTCCGCAAACCAACACCTACGGATACGATAATTCCAGCATCTTTTTGTCACCCATGGCAACATAAAATGGCAGCCTTTCATTGCTATATTAATAGACTAGCAAATGTCCTCGCTTCGCTTCGGAAAAACTATCTTACGCTTAAAGATAGCATCTGCAGTTTTTTGGGTTTTTCTCGTTCTGTGAATTAGGAATACATATATTGATCCATAACTTTTTTATTTATGAATGGATTGAAATGAAACAAACTTTAAATTTTAAGTGACGCTTACTGCAATACATTAGTGAAAACCAGAACGAAATCGGTTAAGTCGTTTCTAAGATTAGCGGGAACAAACGCACAGACAAACAGACAAAAATTCTAACAACTATTGTTTTGTGTTCTATTGCGTTAATAAAGGCCCGTAATAATGTTTTTTCTCATATATAATCATAATGTACAGAAATCGATCAGTTAAAATTTTATTATTAGCATAGATTAATGTCTATTCCGTTATTGTCACGGAACTATATTACAGAATTAAACAACATATATCACATTGCTGTTGCCAATAGCTATGACGGGTAGATGGTGGATGGACTTATTCGTAAGAGGTTTGATGGTGCGTGATCATTTGTATGCGGTTCCCAATGACAAAATTACCTTTAAATACAGATCTAGTTTAACCTATCTTGGTCCAATTTCACAGCGAATTGCAAAGACGCTCCGCCGAAACAACATTTCTGTTGCTTTCAGAACAAACAATAATGTAAAAACTATAATAAACTGTAAAGACAAAAGTAAAAGACACGAACAATCTGGTGTCTATAAGCTTGTCTGTTCTGACTGTAAAGGTGTTTACGTGGGTCAAACGTGTAGAAATTTTGACACACGTTACGGGGAACATAGAGCCGCGTAGGAAAAAGGTCACGTAGACAGATTTAACTTTGAAAAACATCTTATAGAAACCGGTCATAGTATAAGAAGTAACCATTCTTACGAAATTTTACATAACTGTGGGAACGGCTTTCGACTAAGAGTGCTTGACCAGTTAGAAATAATTAGATATAACAACAATAGTAACATTACACTGCCGAATGAACAAACGAATGTATCCAAGTCGCCTTTACTGAGGATTTTTTTAATAATAAACACCACCAAAATATGTAAAATTTGGTTTTACCGGTGATTCATACTATCAATAACAAGTTCAGATAACCAGTCGGCGATATGGTAAAAAAGGCCCGCGTTCGGTAACAGGCGCTATAGCGCCGCTCTTCCCTAAGAGGGGTCGCGTCCGATGAAGGTGTAGAGGCCGTATTACCAAAAACAACCCCGGTTCGTGTTTAGTGGGTAGGCCCCTAAGTATATCACGAGTGCCACATAACCAGCGCAGCCGACTGCGCTGGTATGTATGAGCATTCACCACTTTTCCACTTTTCCATTTGTATAGGCGCAAAAAAAAGCAGGCGCGCACTTTACGGGTAGTCCATATTCGACCTACAATATTGAATAACAGAAACAATTAGCGCCAACTATTGTCGCCAAAGAATAGCTTTAACGTCTAGTGTTAAGAAAGTGATTGTGAGGATTGACATTGATTTTTTAAATTGTTTACAAAATAATGTATTAGTCAGCGTATAGAGGACGTTATAAAATATAGTAAAAAGCTGAATCACGGTTACCACTGTTACTTGAGGATTGTATAAGGACCGTGGTTCAAGGAATCAAAAACAAACACTAGTGGATAATTTAACCTGTGACGTGTCAATAGTAGTAAGTGGTGTTAATAAAGTATATAGTGAAAGTGCTACTACAGGGTTTCATTTTTTTGTGGAAGCGACCACCCCTTGTGTTCCAGCGCGGGGTTAAACAGTCTACTCACCCTGAGGATGCTCTGTTTTGGAGCGAAACACGTGTTGGTGACGGTATGTATGTTGGTATATACTTTTATTATTGTCTTTATTATTGTTTTTAAATAGTTTCATAAACATTTTTTATTTGGAAGCTTTTTGTGAGTTTTATGATTGCAAGACACGAAAAAAAATGCAGATTTCTAGAAGTTTGAATTTATTTCACCTCTATCAAATCAACACCTCAAAAATGGAGAACCACTTATCAAGAGTACATGCTGACAAAAAAGTAAACTCTTGTTATTCTTTCAAGCACTTAAAGACAAATAGAGAAAAGACCATCAATAAGATCGATGTTTGCGTCTTCATTTATGCAAGACGTTGATGGTTTACGAGCGTCCTATAATATATCTTTACTAATAGTGAAATCTAGGAAACCCCACACAATTGGAGAGCAGCTTATTTTACCACAAATTACAGAGGTCCTCATCAATGTATTGTACAAGCCCGCCCATGATATTATAAAGAAAAATCCTTTGAGCAATAATACCGTTCAGAGACAAACAGACAAAATGTGTCGCGACTTGGAAAACATTTTATGCAATTTCTTACAGGCCAACAGATTCTCTCTCCAGTTGGACGAGAGTACATTAACCGGCAACGAAGCTCTGTTGTTAGGATATGTTCGATATATTGTACCACGATGAAAATATATGCCAGGAACTGCTTTTTGCTACATATTAAGAGACTGATACTGATCAGTTATCCCCGCCAGGCGTCTACCGGTGTCACTTCTGACCCAATAAACTGGACGGAGTAGGGATGAGATCTTTTTTTCGTCATTAGATCAGTTTTCAGCCATTATTATTATTGTTTGTACATCAGTTGTAATAGTGACGTTTGCAATTATCATTTTACTATTTCGGTGTTATTTTCAAATAAATTTATCATTAATTCATATCACACCATGTTTTTCACACGAACAATTATATGTGGCATGCTCTCGAGTGGGTAAAGCATCCAGTTTGTGTCAGCTAAAGATGGGATAGCAAAAAATATTGTACACTCTATTGCATTAAGGGATTGATATTGTTTTTTAGTAAAATTATTATAATTACCGATATATATAATTAATAATTTATATGGCAAAACAACGTTTGCCGGGTCAACTAGTAATCATATAAATTAAACGTGTCATTTCTCTCCCTTCTTTCAAATTCTCTTTTATATCTTTAAAACATGATTACAATCTTACTATCCTTTAGTTGTTATAAGAAAAACAGAACATAAGTATAGTTATCTATACTAATAAATAAAATTGGAGTGTCTGTTTGTAATATTAAAATAACCGGTTTTTACTACATGCATATGAATTTAAATACGGTACATATAGCAAAATAACATTTTTTACAATTTTTGTCTGTCTGTCTGTTTGTTCCGGTTAATCTCTGAAACGGCTGGACCGATTTTGACGGGACTTTCACTGGCAGGTAGCTGATGTAATAAGGAGTAACTGAGGCTACTTTTATGATTTACTTAGTAACTTTTTTGTTAAATTTCACGCGAACGAAGTCGCGGGCACAGCTAGTATTTCATAAATTTTGTAATAAAACATAGTGAAAACATTGAATTAAATGAGATCAAACATCGCGTAAGTTACTACGCCATGTGTTGTACGATATATATAAAGTTTAACCCCAAAGTGTAAGATCTGGACATTTTAAAGAAAAAAAGTGGTTTAAGTAATTTAGTATTTATTTACGATAATTCACTGACAAAATGAAAATATTTTCAGAGATAATAAAAAAACGAATTTTCATAAATTCCAGATAAAATATTTTTTTGTCTAAATTTACACTTTATAATGGAAGTGTATATGTTTAAAGTTAAAGGTTGGCAGTTTTGACATTGTTCTTACAGATAAGTTTGAGTATTACACCATAGTTTTATTTTACTTATCACACTTTATTGTATTCCGTAAGTTATGGACAAGAAAAACATGTTACAATTAAACACTTTGGACTCGATGAATCAACCAAAGTTAAGGTTCGAAGAACCAACTCCCGAGACGGTCAGTGCATTCTATGGATACATTTTGAAAAGTAATTGCCAAGATGGACGGGCTTCTCTTAGTAGAAAACAGACACGTCTGCGTTTTTGTATTGTGTAAGATTCATACGTTCCACCATGGTCTCTCGTTTGGACTGTATTTTGTCCCTACTGGTCCGACCAATGGCTAAAAATTGGCTCCTCAATTCCGAAGCAAAACTGTTTAAGTCCCATATTTAAAAATCTGGAAGGATTAAAAAACTATTCGATACACTATTCGAAATAACAAAAATAAACATGCCTTTTTTCAAGTCTGTAGTTGCAGTATTAAAGGTGCTAAAGCCATTTCAAGTTTCAATCGCAATGCTGTAAAATTTTCAATGTTCAGTTAACGAATTATGCGTAGGACGTGTCGTTTTTATCACTGCCCTTTTATCTTTATTACAAAGTACACTTGTTTATACTTGGCTTAGTTTTTTAATACTTAAATACGTATTTACTCGTTTCATGTTCATGTTTCATATTCTTTCTAGTTTGTTACATAACTTTTGACTTCTATTTAACAGTTGAAAAACAACTAGTTGTTATTGTCAGATATTTATAAATAAAAAATATTGTCAAAGACATAATACTTTAATAATATTTGTCGGAGTTTCTTTTTTTTCTTCTTATGGCCTCTATATACGATTTTTTACTTCAACTATTTAGGATATCCTAGAAACTGACAAAATTAATCAAACAAGAAAATAAGCGTCAGCAGTAATTTGAAGTAAGTTCACATCACTGCAAAGTACAACGAAAGCAGTGCAAATTTTAATATGAATTTTATATAATACATTTTTTCTTTAATACATCTGACATACGAGCATCAATATTAGAACATTTAATTTCTTTAATATCTCCCGTCCAGTTCCACATAACTCGTTTTAGGAAAGTTCGTTTAATTTTATGTCAGTATCAGGCTGAGAAAATTGTAGGTTTTTTTGGGATTGCATCGCTAAGGATATATTTATTATTATGATTACAACATTGTCAGACGTCCAATAAAATAGTTCGTCCCAAAAAGTTATCCCCTGAACATTCCTATTCCTTTCTCTTTGCTTAACTCTATTACAATCTAACCACATATATGACATTATATCATTAGCTGAACTTATATAATAATTTCACGAAACAAATATTATATTTAACGTAATGTAACGGCATTATACATCTTTTTTCTCGTATACCACGTCTAAAGAAGATCCGCTTTAGAAATATAGAGTATTTTTTAATTTACTTTATGTGCTGTCTTACACTAAAACAGGCATCTTACGCAATTTTAATGTTACGATTTGATTAAAGACTTTTATTTATTAATATTCGAATTGTAATAAATCTTATAAAGCCGCCGTTAATAATTTTAAGAGTAAATTTCGCTGTGTCATTTTTCATGTAAGTGTCAAAATTGATTATTTGATAAAATGGATATGTGTTAAAATTTTAAGGAATAAATCTAGCTATGTCGACTTTAATAAAATTTGACTTCAAGGAACTAAAGCAACTAGCTAATGACAAGCAATCATGTGTAGTGGAAAAAACTGTTACGCAGAACCTTGCTTTAGAGTCCTGGTGCCTAGGAAATCTCAAGGAATCAATAAAAAATTTATTGGATTTTAAAATTGGAAAATTCGTGAAAGAGTAAGTTTTTAAAAAAATAAATTTTCTATTGCATGTATATAACATATTTAGGTATATGTTATACATAATCTCCGAATACGTTATCCTAATTAAGGTCTCAATCGTGTCGTCTAATAATTTGTAATATGAATAAATAAAATAATAGAAGTTGTGTCGCTCACGGCGTAGTAAGGATCCTTCATTAAATATCTTCCTAGATATTTAGCCTCGGAAATCCGGAGTTGAAAAGTAAAGTATGTGCCCACTTCGAAAATTAATTATTTAAAATGTATTCAAAGTTGTATACATAATTGACAATACACGACGAGAATACTTTTCTAATAAATGTCGGAATTTATTGAGAAACTGATATTTTCGTAATATTGCTTATTTGCTGTACTTTATAATTCCATTACTGTTCACAACATAAATACATATTAATAATTAATTCCTTTATAGGATTTACTTGTGTAAACTTCATGTCAACCACTAGCGTCTCGGCGACTATATTATGTCAAATTTTGAATTATGTACAAAATACATTAAGTAGCACAAAATAGACGCTAAATATTTGTACAAAGAAATTAATATATTTTCCAGGCTGAATGGTATAGTCTTAAGTTTCAAGAACCTCCGCATCCTACAAAATGTAGGAGCAACAAAAAATGATAATTCTGATGTAAATTTCCAAGTACAAGCAGATTACTTTATATTTCAACCCTATATCGGTGCTACATTGAAGGGTATTGTTAAGATAAAACACGTAACACATTTAGTGATACTATTGTACAGGTAAGGTATTGTCAGTAGTTGTATGTCTTTCCCTGTAAATAGCTAAAATATGTGCACAATTCGTCACCAACGTAACCTATTTTTGATAGTCCCCGAAAAACGATTACAACAACGTGTGAATATCAATAAAATGTATATAAGGTTATAAATTCTTTTTTTTCGTACGTTTATTTAAAAAAGTAATACAGCCAATCCTACAAATACTATAAATCTGGTGCATAATTATATTTCCACTTATATTATTTCAGAGTATTCAATGTAGTAATACCAAGACCGACGGAAGAACACAAAAGTTGGCTTGGATTAAGAGTTCAAGAAAACCAAGAAATCACATTCAAAGTTGTTGTCTTAGATGTGTACGGAGCCTTGCCATACATAAGAGGAGAATTAGAGGAAGGGTGTCTTGATGATCGTTTAACTACTTACACAATTAATTTATTTTCTCTTAGTTGATTCAGTCGCATTTGTCAATATAACCGGATTATTGTTTAAAATTTTAGATTAATCGAACTTGGAATTGGCGGTATTAACGAAGTAGTCAAACCAGGTCAGATTAAAACAATTGAAGTTACCCATGAACCACAAAGTAATGAGAAATCGGCACCATCTCTCAAGAATTACTACGGTCCTAACAAATTTTCAACGATGAATAATACTCAAATTGAAAACAATTCGAAACGTGGTCAGAAGCAAACTTGCGGTGAAATTGAAGTCAATTTACATACTGTAAAAAATAGAAACAGAAAGCACAAGGATCATACCCAGAAATATTGTGACTCGGCCATAAAACAGATTGACCCAAAACTAAAACATATGGAAGGCTGATCAAAATAACATATTTTAATATCATATAATATATATTTCTTTTAAATTCTGTAATTCTAAAAGAGAAAAATAACAGTACTAGTAAATATTGTACATCGCTTAAATTAATACTGAAAACTTTTGTGAGGTTTAGAATAAAAGAGGTTCTTAATCCGTTTTTCAACAATTTAAATTTAATATTATCTAAATCTTTGTTGGAAAATGGTAGAATGGAATTCAGGGACTTTTTTTAATAAAATTTTGTGGTTTTACCATAAATTTAAATAAACTAATGTCCTCGACAAGTGTCCTGACAGAAGATTAGCAAACCTACAAGATATTATAGCTACCTGAATTTTACTGTTTTTCCTCAATGTACTGCCTCTGCAGCACAATATCAAATATTTAATAATAGGTACCAAAGAAGTACTAATTTTTAGCAATGGTTTAAGTTGAAATTATTATCATGAAACTATCGTATGTTATCAAACTCCATTTTGTGATGGCTAATATCAAAATAGTATTTTAAATATTGCATCTTGGACAAAATTCCATCATGAAAACCAGTCCATACTTATTTACAATAAGTACTTGCAAAGAAAAAAATGTGTTGACAAAAATTTACCAAACATGACAAAACAAATAGAGTTGTATGGTCTTATTATATTATATAGTATTTTCCTCAACACATGCTTGTTCTCGTTCTCCCTGTCTTCAGTATACTCACCTACGCCTGTCATTGCAAAACAGACCCACTCTTGTCTCATCCGAGAAGAGGACAACCCTCTATTGGTCAATCTTCCAATCACCGTACTCTCGGGCAAATCGCAATCAGTCTCTCTCTTTGAGCTATAATTTTTTTCTCTCGTAACATTCTCCTAATCGTAAAGACGTTTATAGATGTTCTTCGAACTAGTCGGAGCTGTTGCAAGTCAACAGTATTAAGGAACCGATTGCGTAGAGACGTCGACACAATGAATCGATCGTCTGTCTCGGACGTGGATCGTTGTCGCCCCGACCCTTGCCTTCTAGTGTAGCCAACAGTCTCTTGGAACCATTGGAATACTCGTCGATTAAAAAAACAGCTTAGGTTCAGTTGCCGAGCAACATCACACTGCCGCATCCCTGATTGCAATGGTGTAATCACTTGAGCAGCTACATCAGGAGTGGTATCCATCTTGACGGGCTATTTTCTTACTTATGCTGTTCGTGTGTGTCCTCTTCAAGATATGGTAAATGAATAATTAACAATGGACCAGTATCACCCCTTTTTATACCCCTATAAAGTCGGACTGGGAAGGTGGTATAAACATCAATGGTACTAATATACCAAACCTTCGCAATGCCGACGATACCATCCTTTTTGCAACTGATGAAGCCGAACTATGCTCTCTGTTCAACACGTTTGAACGCAACAGCAGTAACTTGGGACTCCACACAAATCGCTCGAAAACCAAAGTCATGGTTGTGGACCGCGCGTCTAAGTTGAAGCTTAGTGGGACACACAATTTGACAAATGTTAACAACTTTATTTACCTGGGCTCCATCATTAGCAACAACGGATCATGATAGTACGAAATCCGCAGGGTTATAGAAAAAATATGGAAGGACCGCAACATCACCAATAAGACGACAAGTATACTTGTCAACAGTCTATTGTTCTCCATATTCTTATACGGTGCATAAACATGGACACTGAAGGCAGCGGATCGCAAACGCACCGATGTCTGAGATGTGGTGCTGGCGGAAAGTACTACGCATTCCATGGACAGCGAACAGGACCAACAAATCGGTTCTTGAAGAGCTCAAAATGGAAAAGAAACCAAGACTCTCTAACATCTGCCTACGGAGGATTTTCGCTTTCTTTGAACATATAGCGCATTAACCAGGCGACGACCTCCTGAAAGTCATCGTCACTAACAAAGTCGATGGCAAGAGGCCAAGAGGGCGCAGTCATAGCACTGGTCTGACCAAATTCGCACCACCTTCAACATGAACGTTGCCGAAGCCATGCACGTTGCGGAGAGCCAGAATAATTGAGGTCACGACCCCCAGCATTGAGGAAACGATGCAAGGAGGAGGCAAGTTGCACAACTAGTGGCCCTTGTAACGAGTAACTGGTTAACATTTTGTTTAGTCTCCCACTCGGGGCACTTATTTTGTTCCTCAAATAAATAAATGTTAATTTTAAAAGTATTTAAATTACCTTTCGAATGATGCTCCATACAATAACCTTAAGATACAAAAATAGTGACAGGAGCAGCTCGAAGCAAAATTGCCTAGAGATGCGATTTTTGTGACATCAAACATTATTTGTTTAACATACCACCGATCTGACTTTAACACCGTGTGACCCAATCACTATGAAAATTATAAGTATCACATACCCGTTGAGATTTTTATACTATTATCACTTATATTCACTTTGTTGTAATTCTCCCTAGATGTCCCCGCAAATCATTAATTTGTATACAGTTCAATGGTGTTATTCATAAATATTTAAATACGGAAAAATTTTGGTCGCCACAGTGTCATGTTCCAAATTAATATAATTTAATATGGCTATATTTTATGTTCCGTTAATTGTAATAATAAAATTATAAGGGTTCAGTTTCTGCCATGTTTCTACAAAAAAAATACATTCTACGCCGGCGATGCTTTAAAGAAATGCTAGAACACTTCTGAAACCAAAACATTGGTATCGCTTGTTACGTGTGACTATTGGGAAAATTTAGTATCAGTTGTCCTATAACGGATATTTGTTCCATAAATATGAATAGGTAATTTTATAATTTAAAATAAAAAACATGTAACATATAATAAGGTACCTCAGTTCTATGTATGTATGTATAAACGGATAATGTAATGGTGAACACCTATTTGTATTTCATGTACCCCTATTTTATACACTAATTCGACCAGTGTTGCCAACTCGGATTTTAAAAAAGGCGTAGGCTAGATTAGAAAATTACGTAGAAATAGTAAAATTTCCATATAGAAAATACGTAGATCTACGTACTTTTTTCTGATTGAAATCAAGAGAGTAGGGTAGGTAAAAGTGAATAAAACGACAATTTATATGACCCTAAAAGTAGCAGACAGCAGACAAACAATAATTTAAAAAAAATACCGTTAACAAACAAAAAAAATCTTGGAATTACCACTTGTAGATCGTGTAAAACAGTTTGCTACTTTTAGAGTCATCCTCAAAGTATTTAAATTATTCAATTTTTATTTTATTCCCGATCTGCCTCCTGGTCTTATTCAGTCACATTTTTGGCCATAATCCTGAAAATAAATTATTATTTGAAAACTAAGTAAGATAAATATGTTAATGATAAACATATTACCTAGAAACATTTGCCCTAAATGGGCTATACACGGTACAGAACGTTTTAAATTTGAATAATGCGTCAGGGTTTAAAAACCTTAAATTTTTCAAAGACACTTTGTTTTTAAAATGAATGGCGCGACGTGTTGAATGGCGAGGCGAGTGTGCGTTAGTATGAAACGGAAAGTTTATTAACTTTTTTCTCGAAAGTAAAAGAAATTGTCCCCTTCTATTTTGCAAAATTGGACAATTTTGATAGAAAATACGTAGATTCTGAGATTAAAGTTCGTAGGTTTGCAGGAAAGGCTCAAAATACGTAGATCTACGTAAAAAGACGTAGAGTTGGCAACGCTGAATTCGACTCTCTTTGAAAGTCTAGTCAACCTTTTCTGTCGATATTAAGGATTTAATTGATATGAAAGAGATGTTTCAAAAATATATGAAGCTTGGGCGGCGCTATGTACAAATGTAGAAAGTGGATCATATTAATCAAAAGCATTCCTTATTATTTAAATTCTAGATTTCAGCTTAGTTTAAGTGTCAAAAATTAAATTTGTGAATAACATTACAACACTGAAACATTATGGCGGATGGTGGATAGCGAGTCAAATGCTTGACAGTTATTGATATACCGCCAGGACTATCAAACGTCAGTATAATGTATTCATTATATCATAAACGTCAGTATTATGTATATTGAATTAATAACCAAACCAAACCAAAATCTAACCTAATAAAAGATGCCAATTCATAAATATAATTGTACCTAAAATAAAATCCAATTATCGTGTAGCGTAAATATAGTGTCAAATTTCTCAAACTCCACAGATATTTCATCACAGGCATGATATTTGACAGTTCCAATTGCCACCATGTTGTCATAAGTAAAAACTAAAATAATGTATTTAAAATAATTTCTCAGAGGAGAACTACTCATTGAATTTTTTTTCAATATTTTTCTGTGAATCAATGTATTTTTTTTATTATGCTAAACTGTACAATAGCCCACCCAAAATATATATCTCATTTCAAAGTAACAGTAATAATTTGAATTTATTTTTACGTCTCATTTCATATTATAATCACAGAAAAAATAATTTTAAAATTAAATAATAAAGACTTTAAAAATGTCGGCGGCGTGATTTGTGTATTGGCTCGACCAAAGAAAACTTATTATAACGTGTTCCATTTAGACTCTGCCCTATTTGAAATTATTCTGAACTTTTATGTCGGATTCGGTTACGGTTTAGGATATATTTTTATTTCGGAGATCTGATAGTTTCGGTTACGGTTACGGAGCTCCATAATATGCCTGATCGATATTATACCTCTTCGGAAATCAGCGGTTTGAACATTCGTAATCAAAATATCTTAATAGTCTGTCATGCTCTGTATGTGGGTTACACTTACATACTCTTTGGTCATTGTCGCTGCCGATTGCTCTGTTTCTGTTTGTATGTTTGTGTGAACTTAAAATTGTACCTACGATGCATATTTTATGTGATACTATTTCTCGTTATCTCCCATGAAAAAGAAACAATTACCGAGTTACTTGTATATCAATGGAGATTTTATTGAAAAACTCTTAGTACAAAACGCTTCTTACCTAACGTCTCTTACTCGCTGTGTACTTTGAAAATGTCGAAGAATGGCGAAGTGTCGTCAAATCAAGGTAAAGCTTTTTCAAAACATACGTTGTCTTTGGATATTTTTCACAGTTTTTTGTTAACACAAGCCAAACCCCCAACAATATGTATATTTTTTTCAGGACCCAGCAGACCTACTATGCCAAAGCCGGATTTGAATTTATTTAGTTCCGAAAAACGTAAAGCATTAGACCTTCAGTTCGGAGGTCCATCAGCGGACGGGCAAGCCTTCATGCCTTTCTGTTCTAACACTGCAAACCAGAGGAACCGAATACCAACGAGAACAATACGAGATGTCTTGCCAGAAAACACAAGGTACGTAAATGAATACCTTAGTATAATTTTGTTATTACTGTGTTTACTTTATTAGCTCTAAGTTGATGATAATTTGATATTTTGTATTGATTTTTCTTGTACACTAGTTGTTATACATTCAACTTTTCATCACCATTTATTTTTGTAGCACCTAAATTTAGCAGTACAATCACATTTTTATTATATATTTATATTTTTGCTTAATTTGTAATACCTACAATTTATGACCATCAAATATATGTGGTTTTTCAGAGATAGATGTCGAATTTATCCGTCAATGCAGTCTTCAGGAAAGCTTCAACTTTCAGCAACTGAAATATATGATTTTACTGCAGATGACTTACAAGATCATGGTGAAATAGGGAGGGGTGCATTCGGGGCTGTCAATAAAATGGTTCATAGGAAGTAGGTATTCTACCTCCACCTTTTTTGCATAATTAAAAAACCATTACCATTGCTACATTATTTTACAATTCAGAAACAATAATTAATTTCAAATACTTACTATTCCAATGCTAAGATTCAGAATGAAAAAAATAATAAAATATAAACTACAGTGTGCTATGTTTATAAAATATGTAATTTAGATTACACTTCCCTTGAAGACCATTTTGGAACATGTATGTTTCCCCAAAATGTTTGTATATCCAATAATACTAATTTAAATTTTATATGACTATATTTGCAAAATCAGAAGATATGAACTAGCCTTAAATACATGAGAAAATTTTTTACAATCACATAAGTTAATGCTAGAATTACAAATTGTTTATCTTACCATATTTCATGTGTTTTTTCAAATTGGAGAACAAATAGAGTAATGGCTGTAAAACGTATCCGGTCCACTGTGGATGAGAAAGAACAGAAGCAATTACTAATGGACCTTGAAGTTGTAATGAAAAGTAATGACTGCCCATATATTGTACAGTTTTATGGAGCTTTATTTAAAGAAGTAAGTATAGATTGAAGCCCAATGTTTTTACGTAATTTAATCTAGAATATTTTAATTGAATCCACTCAAATCACTTCTCAGACTGAGAGGATTTAAGACTACCATATAAGAAGAATACATTATATCTAATCAGATCTTTACATTTTGTAAATGTTCACATATTATGTTATTAATTATTTTAGGGCGACTGTTGGATTTGCATGGAGTTAATGGACACATCCTTGGACAAGTTTTATAAATTTATATGTGAGAGAATGCAAACACGAATACCAGAAAATATTATAGCAATGATAACTCTTGCTACAGTAAAAGCTTTAAATTATTTAAAAGAAAAATTAAAAATAATACACAGGTAATAATTTACCAATAAATTGTGCTTATGTAATTGATTCAATGAAAAAAGATGAATATTTTGTATTTCAATAATTCCCTATTTTATTTATAGAGATGTTAAACCATCAAATATTTTACTAGATCGAAGGGGAAACATAAAACTATGTGATTTTGGTATTTCTGGTAAACTTGTTGACTCAATAGCAAGGACACGGGATGCAGGGTGTAGACCTTATATGGCGGTAAATATATTTCTTTTCAACATACTTGGGCTTAATAATATGTTGTTATTGTTGCATGCATTTAATTGTGTGATAATTGTTTTATGGACTAGCGCAATGACGGGAAGCTAACTTTTAATAACCATGACTAACTTTTAATAACATGAAACTACAAAATTGGATATTTTTTAAAATTAAGATAACTAACAATTGAGAAGATTCATCACCTGATAGAAATTGGTCACCACTGCCTATAGACATCTGTAACATCAAAGGCATCATAGACACATAACAGGAAAAAATGGAAGCAGGGGACCTGGTTATTATTCTTACAGTGTTTCTTCGGCTTTGCTAGTAATATATTTAGGAAAACAACAAATATTTACTAACTTCATTTATTGATGTTTGATAATCATCATGTTATATCTTTTCTGCTGATACCCACATAATACAAATATTAATTTCATTTATAAAATAAGTCAAAGTAGTCCTATTCATTATTCCCAACATAAACACAACAGTTAGTAATTCTTTATATGTTCTATTATGGGTGCATATTGTATATTAACAAATCAGAAAATTGAAGTCTTTTAATTATTTAGGTTTTAAATAATATCTGCTTTTGAACTACCCAATTCAATAATAAGCAACTTAACTTCTAACAATAACTTCAGTTTAATATAGTGTGCATGTGTTAAGATATACAATAAAATTTTATTTACTGTGTTGTATTTGTAGCCGGAGAGGATTGATCCCGGTCGTGCAAGAGGATATGATGTGAGATCAGATGTGTGGTCGCTAGGAATCACATTAATGGAGGTAGCGACAGGAGCATTCCCATACCCACGTTGGGGCTCTGTATTTGAGCAACTACAACAAGTTGTACAGGGTGATCCACCTCGGCTCACCAACAAAAATAATGCATTCTCAAATAACTTCGTGAACTTTGTCAACACTTGGTGAGTTAAACTAAATATATCAAACTAATTTTATTATTCTTGTTAATTATTAGTTGTTACTTATTTTATTTTAGCCATTTAACCTACCTTTACCATAACTATTGTTATAATGGTTAAGAAAATTGTAGAATACTAAGATATACAGATATTCTCATGATGATTTTCAATGCTGAAGCAAGTTATATTTAGTTTTTTTCTATTTTAAGGTGGATACAGGATTTGAATCATGTGTCCTAAGTAGGAGGCTAAGTTTGTCCTCCATACCATACATAACAGTTCATCCAGAATACAAGAAAACAGTTAACCAATAATGTATAGTGGTTTACATAATTGACAGTTAAATTTTTATATCATATTCAATATATAAATCTTCAATATTGTTACGTGTCAGGATCCGTAGGCTCGAAAAAATGCCACAATAGTTCCACAGAGACTTTATTTTACTCCACACACACTTCACAATCACAGTTAACTCGTAGATCGCAGGTATTCACTTCGTAGGGAGAGAACTCTTCACTTCGTATCCGGAGACCGAATGCCTTGTGGCCGACCCTGCCCGCTATTTATATCGATTTCCAGGCTTCCAGATCCTTCCACGCCCTTCGTTGAAGTAAACAACAACAACAGGAATTCCCGGAAATCGACATAACAATAGCGGGTCAGATAAACAGGTCCATTTCGGCCCTCATCTATGCTAATCTCGCCCCTTTTGCCTAAGGCATACGGGCCAGATTGGCCTGGAGTGACCCAGGTAGTTTTTATTACTACCTGGGTTTCTCTTTTATTGCCTCTATTGTTTGCCTCACCATAACGGTCGGCCACCCTTCTAGAAACTTCGTAAGTCTGCCGACTTCGAGAAGCTTCGTAATAATATTTTAATAATTAAAATAATTCAACATTATTTTTATCTATCTCAGTGGTTATTTTTAGATAGCAGTCATTAAGCCTTAGCTGTAGGTGGCATAGCAACTACTGCACTTACAGTTAGTTGGGTCACTACCCTAAAGCCACTGTCAAGAGAGACCCATGCATGGTCTTGTCAGAGTTATAATGAACATTATATTGCATATGAACTAATAATGTAATGAAATATTTACAGCCTAATCAAAGAAGAAACACAAAGACCAAAGTACAACAGGCTATTAGAACATCCTTTCATCAAGGGGATAGATCAAAGCAGAGCAGATGTAGCTGCACATGTGTGTGAAGTGCTTGACGCTATGGAAAAAAATGGAGTGAGTCCATTTACTACTGATCAACCTGCTCAGGCTTGGGTTGATTAACTGATACACCAGGACACAGCATTGTGTTAAGTAGCAAGTCTTATTTGATATTATGCACTTTGACTGTTGTATTTCCATCTATTTATTTATTTGTTTCATAAATCAATCACATATTTACACTGACTTACCTAATTGTTATATTTAAACTAATCACCTTGAAGATAGTAAGTTAAAATTTCGTATGTATTGTAAACTGTTTGAAATGTAGATTAAATTTAGGAAAAGTAGAAATTTTCTGCAATATCTAATGCACTAATGACAAATATGTATAATTATTTAAATGTAATAATAATCACACTAATCATTTTAAGTCTGGATCACCAGTGAAATGTAAAGGTGGGTTGCATTAGATCATTATTACATGAATATCGTTAGTAGAATTGCTTTACGGTCTGTGATTAATTTCTTTATAAAAATGATTTTATTTTTTGTTGCCTTTCTATATAATAATAATCTATATAATTTGTAATATTACGATAATTATATTAAAATGTGTAAATAAGTATGATGGTATATACATTGGTCTCTGTTATATTTCTTTCTTTGTATTATGTCACATTTGTTTATTGCAGTTAATATTCCTTAATGTAAAAGTTGATTGCTTTTAACATTCAACTTGTTTCTCAAATCCAACTTTGTGCAACTGGTTTCCAGTCCATCATTATTGAATAAGGGAAAGCCAAAAATAGTATTACTTATTAATTTGCAGGGCTAGGCTAAAAATGCATTGTTACAAAAGAAATGTGTTATACCATTTTAGTACACACAATATGTACTTGTGAAATACAGGTCACATTGAGTTTTTATATACTGGTTAATTATTTTTTGTAACAATTCAGAATTGATAATCAATTGTAATGAAATAGTATAATGTATCAAAAAAAAAACACTATCATCTTTAGAATAAAAGCAACAAATAAAGACGTGACCTGTATATTTGTAAAATATGGATTTATTGTAGATAATGAAGATATTTTTTCCGTTGTCTGTTAACCAATCTTGGCCTTTATCCTAATATAGTCCTGATTTGCTTATTTGATGTCCTGTTAGTTAACTTGGAAGTCATGTATAGATGTAATTTTGTAATAAAATTGTATATACAAACAGATAATAATTATGATTAAGTAAGATAGCAACCATTTTTATATGGCAGCATTACACAAAAGAGAAATAAACACATGCAGTTGAAGTTGAAGTATTTTAATCTATTAAATTAATGGGTTCACAGTTAGAATCAAAGAATAGACTAATCTATTTAGTACATTTTTTACATTTTATACAAATGTCTAATTAATTTTGTATTTTTGTTATACCAGTATTTGAATGTGCAATGTCAAAATATTTCCACAAATTAAAAAAGATTTTAACAGTTCCCACTCATTCATATTTCTATAAAAAAATATTTACTTAATAAACTAGTGCTATATTGATTCTTATATAATTAAATTCTACATCTGCAATATAGAAGCCTATATTAATTAGAAATGTGCTTACTGGGAACCCATAAAATTGCAGTATAAAAGAGTAAAATTCCATACACCAATTGTATCTAATTTACAAGCATTGAAATTCCAAATTGACTCTAAAATTTGTCTACTTGCTTTTTACTTAGATTTATAAATCATTGCACAAACAAATAATAATATAATCAGTATATGAAAGGATTTAACACTTAGTAATTATTTACTACAATGAGCCCCTTTCATTTGACTACAAAACTTATTCTAATACTTCACCAAATTTTCTTGGATTTAAAACATTACCAAATTTAATAAATAATTTATATTTGGTACCATCGGAAAGATGTGGAGTAAGATATACTGCATCTAATGTTTTTGATTTCATATCCAATAATGGTACCCAATCGTCCACTTTTACTATTCTGTCCTTCCGCTGTCCCCAAAAGTCCACTGAAGATATTTTTATCAATGTGTTATCATCACTTATATATAAAAATCCAATAATGTTTTTGAATGGTATACTAGCAAGTGACAACACGGCTGCACCAGTTAATGCTACAAAATAAAAGATAAAAATTTATTCCAATAATATGAAACAATTACTTAATATTATTAATTAATAATTTAGCAGAATGGGTATACTATACTGATATAAAAATTACCTATATATGAGGCTGTAAAAAAAGTGGACTCTGGAACTATATTTGCTAATTCCATAACACCACAACTTGGTACAATTCCAGATGCTCCAAATAATTGATAAACTTTAAGACGGTTCAACAAGGCTATATATTTTATAGACGGAAAAGAAAACACAGTTTCGAACTGACTCGTACTACAATATCTACTTTTTAAGCCAATTGGAATTAAACTTTGAAGAACAGAAACCCGAATATGTAAACCCAACATTCTCTGTCCTAGCATGCAGCAAACCTAAATTTATCCAATCCTATTCTCAACTGCAGTACACCGGGACACACCCTAAAGAGCGGAATAACCAACAGATTAGAAGGAGAAAAGTTAATTTCAATCTCAAAATACCTTTAAAATTTGTACTATTTACAATAACATAAGTAATATGTACCGTATTTTTTATAACCTAAACTGTATTGCACAGCTGTATTGGTAAGATTGACAGCTATACAGTATATACAAATGTACTCTGTAGCTATAGAGTAGTAATTGTAATCTCTGACCACCCACAGCTAGGAGGCGGTAATTATAGGCGGTTTACATAGCAATTGTCCATGCATCATGACAAATATAAAACTCCATATACTTAAAGCCCAGACTACATTTTTATCATTCTGATTCGTTCCGAACGGAAAAAGCTAGCCATAGATAAGTCAGATTGAATTATTTAAATATTTGAGATTTACTATATCGATTACATGCATTCCATGACGATCCTAATCCTGATTTTCTTACAATTGACTTATTGACTGAGTAAGCTCCTGTAGCCCTTTGTCGGATGTATCACATCCTCAAAGCGGTCTTTGATATTGTACCTGTTTTTAAAATTACCGAGTCCACTTACATCTCAGGCTCGTAAAACTTGAATGAGATACATACATAATAATAAATAAAAGTTACTTAAAACGTTAAAAATTTGGTTTTACAAAAAAATATTGGTAGAGGAAAAAGTGTCAACTATAACACTACAACTATGTAGGAATATTATTTAAATAAAAATAAAATAAACGTTTACACAGTCACACCCCCGCACTAGGATTCCCTGTGTTGCGGGTGACATGGACATACACAATTATCACATCACATACACCCATGACCCGAAAACAAACATTTATCTGTCACATAAATATCTGCCCCGGCTGGGAATCGAACCCGGGACCCCTCGCTCGGCAGGCAGGGTCACTACCAACTGGGCTACGGGATCGTCGTTTAATCGAAAAGGTAAATTAAATTTGTTACATTACGTCATTGAAGGGTGAGATCCAATCCTCGCCCACTTGTACCGAAAAAGTTAAAATACAAAGGACGGAGCAAAAGGAGTATATCCAGGCTGCTATTGGGTCAATCCGAATAAAATCAGAAAAGGATTTCAACAGAACCCATGCATGTAGTTTGATGTAGGAAGAATTTCTAATGTTTGTTTGAATAAAGGCTTAAATAAATTGACTAATTCGAAGCCGTTTCTCCTTTGGTCCATATACAAAATGTACTCTGTGCTTTGATTAGAATCCTTTCGGATGCTTGTAGCCCGAGCCTAAATATATCTAATCGACAGGAGCTGACATGTCAAATCTTAATCATTGACAATGATTTTAAAACGACTGATATATTTGATAACGTAGGTGACCGGTTTGACGGCATGGTTTGGTTGTGCAAATCTGGGTTTTGTTTATGAAAAATTTGAGGTTGTAAATTGTGGCGTGGAGACAAAGACTGATTCAAATAAAGAGACTCGAGTTGTGTATAACAAACTATTTTTTTAATTATAAAAAAATGTCTACTTTGCTCAAGGAAATGTAAGTACTGTTCGGTTCCATTTGAATTGGTAGTATGTTTCAGCCTTTGTCAATTTATGAAATATATATTCTAATGGTCTAATTTCTAATTTAATGACCGTCGAATTAGGATTAATAATATGTCCTAACTTGGTACATAATAAATATATACTCCTTCACATATTCTGGCAAGACCCATCGTTTCTTTAATATTCTATAACTATCCAAACTTGATGAGGTAAAACTAGACATCCGGTACTCGCGTATATGAGTCGGAGTGGAGGTAGTGAGGTGAGAATGTTCAGTAATTCCAACTCCCAAAATTCCACTTCTAAAAAATGTGTATTCTTTTTTTAAATAACATATCCTCAGTACTAAAACACTTAAATTTTTTATCATACGTAATTTTTGATCGAGGAGGAGGGAAAGGTTGTCTCACATGCTGAAGGCATGTATTTTTTTTTGGGGATTTAATTATATAAAAATTGATATAATGTCAAAAATTTCGCTTTTCCTTATGTACTCTAAATAGCCTACCTAAACCTAACCCTACCAATAGATTATGTTTCATGTGCAATTTTTATGGAACTTATTATTATCGTAATTAAATCGAAACAAATTTTCTAGATCTATAACTGGTTTAAGAGATTCAAGATGAACCCTGATAATGTCCCTAAACTCCAAAGATTAAAATCAATATCTATAACCGAAAATATCTATAGTCTACCCCTTCATGATATTATCATGCTCTATATTGTTTTATTTAATCCATAAATAATACTTAATATTGCTTTCTACTTGTAGTCTCTCCATCATTGCATTCTATCCTAAAACTATGCTTAACTTAACTTCTTACCTTATACAATCTATTAGTGACGACCAGAACCATAGGCATAATGTACTTTCTAAGCGTCTGCCATGAACAGCAAGAACCTTGTTGACATTTGTGACATATATATGTTTTTGTCAGTCGACTATTTTAATTGAATTTATTGATGTTGAATGTTGATAACATCAAATTTCATTAAAATTTTTTTTTTTACAGTTCCAGTTAAAACAAACATTATTTTAATACATAAATTCTAGTGAAACATGACTTCCCCACAGATGTAAAGTTATCAATGCTGTGTATTAATAAAACAACTAAATTTTGAGCTATTGCATTATTTAAAAAGATTGTTGTTCCTAAACAGGCTGCATTTGTATGTATATGTACAATTTGTAAATGAAATAGTTTCTCGTGTTTTCTGAATACTGTATGTATCATGTGATATCTTTTGCATAACATTATTTTTAAACAAACACTACTTTAATAAAGTAGTTTCAGTATGCTCATACTGGAAGTTGATTCATTTTTATGGTTCCTGGCTATACAACTTGTATCTTAATAACCCACAATAAAGATTTTTATGCCTTAAATATTTATTTACATATGTGTATTTGTTTCAGGTATGAAAAAACTGCTGAATTTGAAGCTTACTATACAGGTGGAGATATTGAATGGACTGCAGATGGTGGTAATTTTTTTTGCCAATGTGGTGATGTCATTAAAATAATTGATATTAACACATTTAGTAGTAATCTTACTATTGGGGAAAGTGCAGATGATAACGATGAAAGTGATCAAATCTACACTTTTAAACTATCACATAATAATAAGCTGGTTGTCACTGCACATAAAAGTGGATTAATACAGCTGTGGGACAGTGAAACTGGTAAACAACAGAAAACATGGAGATCGGGTCACAAAGGGGCAGTCGCGAAATTGACTTTTGACTTTGATGATGCAAACATTGCTTCAGGAGGTACCGATGGTAATATCAGATTATGGGATTTAAAACACTATACATGTTCAAGTAGCTTACGTGGAGCAACAGGTGTATTTACAGTTCTAAAATATCACATAGATCCAGCTAAGGAAATTATTTTTGGTGCAGCTGATGATACAAAAATTAGATCCTGGAATTCCAAGACAGGAAAAGAAATATTGTTATATTCAGGACATTTTAGCAAAGTAACTTCTTTAGAATTTACTCCAGATGGTGAATATATGGTAAGCTCTGGAAGGGATAGAGTACTAATACTATGGAAAATTAGTGAAAGTAAAGCTTTACGCGTTTTGCCCGTATATGAAAGCATTGAGAGTATGGTGCTTTTACCAACATGTTTCAAAATACCTAATTTTAAAAAGAAAACTGAAACCGAGGGGATTTATGTAGCTTGCGCAGGTGAAAAAGGAATTGTAAAAGTATGGAATGTACAGACAAGTCGTCTTATGTATGAGCAAACTAATAGTTTGGTCTCTTCAGCAACTGAAGAAGGTGGTTTATCTGTTACACATTTATTATTTAATGAAGCAAGGAATTTGTTATCCATTGTCACTGTGGACCATAACATAATTATTCATGATTTAGAAACTTTTAATAGCTTGAAACAAATGATTGGTTTTACAGATGAAGTTCTGGATATTATATTTATAGGAAAAGATGAAAATCGCATTATAGTGGCAACAAACAGTCATGATTTAAAATGCTACGATATAGACAGTATGAATTGTAAACTTTTAAAAGGGCATAGAGATATAGTTTTAGCATTGGCTGTATTTCCTACTAGATCAGAGGTATTTGTGTCCTCTAGTAAAGATAATACAGTACGGATTTGGTTACAAAATATTGATAGTTCGATATGTTGTGTCGGAGTCGGTGCTAGGCACACAGGATCAGTAGGCTCTATTTTTACATCACAAACATCAGCAAATTTCTTTACATCAGTTAGTCAAGACAGCTGTTTAAAAGTTTGGTCCGTTCCTAACGATTTTAATCTAGAACATAATATTAAATCGACCCACACTGAAATAGCTCATAATATGGATATAAATTGTGTTGTGGTATCGCCAAATGACAAATTAATAGCCACCGGTTCCCAAGATAAAACAGCTAAACTTTGGTCTGCTAATTTATCGTTATTGGGTATTTTAAAAGGACATAGAAGAGGTATATGGTGTGTGAGATTTTCTCCTGTAGACCAAGTTGTAATAACGTCTTCAGCTGACTGTTGTATAAAGCTTTGGTCTATAGTTGATTTGAGCTGTTTGAAAACGTTTGAAGGTCACGAAAGTTCCGTATTAAAAGTAGAATTTTTATCAAAAGGTCAACAAATCCTATCGAGTGGGGCTGATGGTCTATTGAAACTATGGAACATTAAAACATCTGAGTGTAAAATGTCTTTGGACAACCATGAAGGAAAGGTGTGGTCTTTGGCAGTAAATAAAAATGAATCAGTTATATTTACAGGAGGTTCTGATTCAAAGTTGGTAGCATTGAAGGATGTTTCTATAGAAAGAAGAGAAAAAATGGCTAAAGAGAGAGAAGAACTAATTTTACAAGAACAAGAATTAATGAATTTACTACATGAAAAAAAAATGGTCAAAGCTCTGAAATTGGCGTTACGCATGGAAAGACCAAAACATGTTTTGAAAATTTTAAATGAAATTTTAAAATATGGCAGCAATAAACTTTCCGAAACACTAAAAGAAATTAATCATACACAAAAAGAAACTTTATTAAAGTTTGCCGTTGAATGGAATACTAATAATAAAACTTGTCACGCTGCTCAATTCGTATTCAACATACTACTTCCAGAAATTATAAATGAATCGCTGAAACTTCCCTCATTAAATGGTTTTATCGAAGCCGCCCTCCCATACACTGACAGACATTTTGAGAGATTAACAAACTTATTGCAAGATTTGAATTTAATTACATATACTGTTAATGGTATGCAACCTCATGCTGCAAAAAATGTGTAAGATATAAGTTGAAATAAATAAAAAAATTGAGACATTTTTGTGTGTTCTTCTCCATAAACATAGTATCAATATGTTCCTACTTGTGTAACGTGGATTTAGTTAAGACTGTAGACTTAAGATATGTGTAGGCAACGTGCCTACTTATGCTCTGACGCACGTAGAGTTATGGAGATTCGGCTAGCCAATCTGTGAAATACTAATTTGTTCGTCCCGTATTCAAAAGCTCGGATAGTCTACAGAAATCCGACGCAAGCGCAGGCTTTATCTTCAAAACGGAAAACTATTTCCTCAGTGGCTGCAGTAGTAGAGTGCCGATCAGGCTAAACGGTCGGGTAGCAATTTGTGAGAGTTGAAATTGTACTGTGATGTTAACATTACCATCATGATTTTGAAAACATTATTGTTGTGCATATTAATATCAGTGATTTGTAAATGTGTGCAAGGACAAAAAACGTAAGTAAAATTATAATAACTTAATGTTGAGTTCGTATAAATATTTAGATAACCGGATGAAAATTAGTTTTGTCAATAATATTTCAAGATCTTACAAATTACGACTTGTACACAGCGCCAATTTGTAATTATTGATGCTCGAATAATAGATAGATGCTATAAATTTATATTATATTATAAATGTTGCTTATTAAAATCCTTATAGAATTACGACTTGTAAGAAATTTATTCGTAATATGTAGAAACACAACATTGTTTTTATTAGTTTTAAAAATTTGTTTATTCAGTGTTGAATCATAACTATCGATGATCCAGAAATATTCGATATCTACCATTTATTGACATTTACACATATTTTTATAATCATGGTGTTTAATAAAATGGTCAAAAATTCGTAATGTAAAAAGGGAAGCCAAAATTGTAAAAATATTTTTAGAGTATATCAAATAGCATTTTCAAGTATTGTCAAACCTCAAACGGATTCGTGAAAGAAAACAATAGGCAATAGACGTGCGATAATGTGTGGCTGATCGATTTTAGACCTCAATGATACGCAACAAACATACTAAATATTTCATAACGCAGAACATCGCTATACATATTGTTAAATTTATTACAAGTTTACATTTGAAAAAAAATTCTCTATTAATTAATCTTAGCTAATTAATTAGTTAAATTTTAATGAACCCAGTGTTCTAACTTTATGGCGTAACTAAATTCCTATTTATCATAATCAGAACAAATTAGATATACCGCTAGTATAATCATAAATTTTTATTTCAATTTCAAACAAAATACCTCAACATATAATTTTATACAAAGGCAGTGAGCCACAGTCTTGATGAGCGTAGGTCTTCCACACCACTCCCTATATTAAATATTACTTGCTTGGCGGAGGAATACAGAAACTTGCACTAGGGATAGTTCCCATGATGTTGTTAAAGGTGCTTAACTCTGTCCAATCCGTAGTTTGAAGCACGGTGGATCAATCAGTTCCTTAAGAAGTTAAACATTTATTTTTTAAACTCGACACGTTTTTGAGATAGATATCTATAAACTGCTCTAAATTACTATGAACAACTACCATAATACAAGCTAAGTAACTTCCAACAACAAATAACTAAAATAAATGTTTAAAAACCAAAAATTTGATAAATATACATTGCAGTTTTGTAATAAAAAATGTCACATTAATCTCAAACAATATCGAATATGGAGGGTTTACATCCAGCACACTAGTACTTCATTAGTAACAGTAGTAATACACTAGTAATTTTAATTTCATGTTAGGTTGCTAAGAATTGAGTTTTTATTTTAGCATTACCTTGACATTGGCGACGCAGTTATCTAAACTGATGCGTCACTACAAATCATTCAAATCCCTAATCGATCCAGTAACCAGAGTCAACGGAGTGCACAAATCCAAACTAAGTGATGCGACCTTCACTAGTAGTAGTAGCACTTTTTGTCTTGTTTTGTTTCGCCGCGCTCTATAGGAAAAGTGCATGCTTTGTGTCGTGTCGAGCCTTATTGATACTCTTGCAACAATATAAGTTATGCAGTCACGAGAACTACCCTACAAACTAATTATCACACTCATAATCGTATGCGTAAATAAACCTGAAGTTAAGTGTCAGAACAAAATTATGATACAGCAATTATTTTTATTTAATTGTAAAGCAACTATTATAATGATTGTATACCTACCTCAAGTTTCTGCTGCAATTTCATTGAGGGTAACTTCTAAAAATTCGCAAAGAAAACAAATATTTTAGAGGAATACCTCTAAAAATAAATTTCTGCATGAACTATTGTATATAAAGGTTTCATATTCAGATTCGTCAATTAGTTTCAAACCTTCGTTTTATGGCATCTTATATCTGTTCAACGGATTTGATCTACATCTTGGAAGTAAATTCCAGGTCCGCTCAGCCATAGCTGGGGGTCGGTATTGCCTACAACAGTATAAGTAAGGCGTAAGTATCAGTAGTAAGGATATGAAGTAGCTACATTTTAATGTAATGTAATAATTAAGTACTTAATTTAAATACCATCGCTCCTGTGTCATGGGACAAAGATTCAATGATTTTCTTTGTGATAGCAGTTTAAAAATTCTCAAATATGTCATCGTTGGATTAATTTCTCCTTCAGTATAACAGATTATCTTTCGTTAGGCACTAATCTGGTAATTACGGCGATGTACGTGTGCATAGATAATACACTATAATGTAGATGGATACGTGCCGTTTATTGACTCTACGAAAAGCATTTCACATTTTTGGGGTTTTGGAGGTCTTGTAAATTTCTATAGCAAAGTTTATAATTAATTACGACGAAAAATATTTTTACATAAACGATTTCAATGTTAAAAGTTATAGATTACATTTCCTTATTACGCAGTGAAATACCTATAAGTTCTGAAAAACCACTGTCAATCATACTTACTAGAATGGGATTGTCAGAAGTTCCATTCAATCAGGCTTCCCCTAGTTTACAAAGCTTCCAAGAGTATATATATAGGAAAATCATAACTCATGTGTCTGTCAATACAAAATTTTGTTCACTACAATTTTTTGCCAAAATTTGTTTATATAAATTTTTAAGATATAAAAAGAAAGAGAAACCAACAAACAATTTTTATTGGATTGATTGTCAATTAATCAATATCATTCTATAATTATATTTACAACTACGTTAAGATTTTTAAACCTTAAATAATAACGAATACAAAAAAATCATGCTTTTGGCTCTGTCGTAAATCTTAAATAATCTGACAGTGCCTTAGTACAGAGACCTTATCTCTCATTAGGTGACATGTCACCTGAGACTGACCTTAAGTACCTACAATTGTGATTCTATTTCTATATTGGTTATTGGTTAAAGTTGTCGCTCGGTTGCATTAACTGAATTGTAGTGATAAATTCAAGAGAAAATATGATAAGCAGTATCTGTTTCAAACTAATTTCTAGCAAACATCGTTTCTATGTATAATAAGTAGCATTAGAAACAAATTTGTGTGCCGTATAGCATCTTCAAACTTCGATTATTTAGACTGATCATTTAGTTGTCCTAACAGCTTTGTTTATAATCTTTCAATACACATAATTGCTTGGGTTCCGTCGATATCCGAGTAAATTTTAGATTGAACTGCATCTTTATATAAGTAGATGATTACGTCAAAAGATATTTAATGGTTGTAAAGGCATAATCTTCGAGCGTCGCAGTCTAGAACATATATACACATTTCAATAAATTTATTTCAGTTAAACAATCGAACCTTCATGTAATAAGTGAAACCCGTCTTATTAGTCATTCTAAAAATCATTTCGGGATATTAAAATGCTATTGATTTTAAATTAATGGTACTTAAATTTGACAACTATCTGTAATCGGTAAACAAGCTTATTGATTTATTAAACTCTTTATTGTTTAACACCACACGACATAACAGTTAAAAAAAAATATATACAAACAAGTACAAATAAAATGGCCGGCCTTATCACTTCAAAGCGATTTCTCCCGGGTTAAGCGGTATGGAAAAAAAATAATACTAGGAAACAAAAGGATTAGATATAATGTAATTTATATGGAATCTATATGAGAACTACTTGTACTTAGATACTAAAGTAACAGATTTACTTATTCCAAACTTCACCCACCATTCACTTGAAGAATAAAAAAATCCCTAAATGCTACGTCTTTTTTGTCGTTAATTTCATCATAATAATCCTTTTACATATATTATCCTTGATCATTGTCGATTAAAGTTGCAAAATATTACCATATTTATTGTGCGTTAAAGTAAAATATAGTGAGGAAAATTGCTTTACTGATGTTCTAATTTTCAGCTAAAATCATAAGCTAATTAAATTAAATTAATGTAACATTAATGTAATGTAAAATTAATGTATTAAATTAATGTAAGTAGGCTTTATTGAAACGACATGGACTTGATTTAATTTAACTGAACTGTAAAACTCATTCTGTAAAAGGCCAACCTCAACTACTCGTCACAGCAAGCATTTCTATTAGTGGTACCTATCGCTATTTATCGTGTATAAAAAGTTGAAGAACGTCTGTGCAGATACGGTCCACTAAACAGTGTGCCACCAGGCGCGTTATCATTGTAGATAAATTCCGTGTTTGTAGTAAAATATTTTGAATAGTATAAGCTCCCCTCCACATCTTCAGGAGTTACTTTGATACGTCTGTGAAACTCATGACGGAGTACTTCACTCGTCTGTCTACAAATTAAAAGGTCTATATTACACCGCATAACACTGGTTTTTAACAATATTCATTCACTGTCTAGGCAATAAATACTACTCATTTTTAATCGTGAGAAAATCCATCATGGATAACTGTCCATCGCGGAGACCACAAAGAGGTGATGCCGGAATTGTGCCAACTCGAACCACCATGTGTGTTCCTCCTCAACACCCCTGGGTGGGATCACGAGTACACTCTCGCATTCTCCCGCGATCCCAATGGGTTATATCCGTTTGGGGAACCGGTCCCGCGGCTGGGATAGAGTTGAAGTTTCTCTAAACGACTACAATAAGGTGTGCGGGAACACCGCACGCGCCACCTCGAGGTCTTATGTTACTGACAATAGACACTGTCGTATTTATCGCCTACGCCTCGTTCAGGGAGGACGCAGGAGTGCCTGGTAGGCTTTTCTCCGTCGGCCTAATCTCCGTCTGCAGAGTAGATCTTCTGCGATATCACTTTTTCAGAGGAGGAAACACCGGCGTCCCAAGACCTCTCGCTTTGAACCATACTACTTTTTAAAAGTAAATCAAGCGACACTTAAAAATTATATGTGCGTATATAAGATACATATGTTGTATCTAATTAATATGTATATAGTATGTACCTAGTTAACTACAAATATTTAATTTGTTAAGACACACACACACACACACACACACACACAAAACACACATACATACATACATACATATATATATCCTTTAATCCTAACTAATCCTGTTTTGTGGGAATCATTTTATAAATATTGAACTTTCATTGTGAGAATGTAATTGAAGTAATCGATGTTTCAAATACAGTTATAATTTTTAATAATATTAATAGGTTTATTTAATTTTCTGAATGCTGGGATTCAATATATTTTCGGTAAATATATAAATGTTGCGTAATTAAATCTTATAAAAAATGTGAAATCTTTAAATTACATAGTAAAACCTTAAAATAGTGAAAATTATATTTTTTTTAAATAACTACTTAATACACTCTTGTAAGGCATTATATTAAATGTCATTTTAAATCCCATCTAATAGGTGAAACAAAATGTAAACGTAGTTACACCTAATAATATAGTCTTATATAGTATTTTAAGAATGATAGGTAAAAATTTAGCCGTCATTGGATACGGTGCGGTGGCCGGACATGCTCCATATTTCTACATAATTTAAATGAGATTCGCCAACATAAAATCGTAGATTCAGACCACGTAACACGACAACTATTTTTTGGATTTTATGATCTTTCGAGAATTGTCATGACATTTATAGTAAACATTAAAAAAATATCTAACGAGTTCAACGGCTTAATATTTCTGTAACGCATCTCCAACTTCTAATATTATTAATTATTGTTTTCTTGTAATTGTTTGTTTTAAAAAAGATGTGCTGAAGAGTTCCTTTTGCCGTTTCTTCTCCTCAATGTTAAAGCATCTTTTCGAAATAGTAGTAGACGCAAAAAATATTTGCATAAGTGTATTTACGGAATACTTAAATTATTTTGAATTTGAATTTTTTATAAATTGAAATCTACCTTAGTTATCTCAGAATAGATTGAGAGATTATTAAAAGATTAAAAATATAATATATCTACCTATGACTTGAATAAGTTTAAGTTATTCTTACTAAAGGCAACTTATTTATTTATTGGGTACTTGCTAAAGTAATTTCTAAAATGCAAAACCTTGATATTCAACAAATCTACGCATATTTTAAATGTTAATACATGAAAATAATTGACTTATTAAAACAATTATTTATATATATATTATTAATTGATGAAATTTATGAGGAAGTCGAAGTAAGTGTTTTATATAGTTTCTATCAAATATATATAAAATATCAAGTGTCAGCTGCCAGTGCCTTCCTACTATCCTTGGAAATGATAAGGAGAGTCAAGACCACAGTGGCACTTGGATTACTTCTCTGAATGGTCACATGACTGCGCAAGGTTGCGGGGAGGGTCAAGGTAGATCGAACACCACGGGCGCCGCTAGCGAGTAGCAATTCGCAATTAGGTGCTGTATAATAATGCAATATAACAAATTAGTTGTCATAAACAGATATAGATCACTTCTCGTCGAGGCGGTTCTTAGTTTCAAAGCGGTTTTACAGAACAGAAGGAGACCATCAAGTCAGCTCATCAGTCTTTCAGATGGTATTGTTCTACTATCAACAAATCCATAAAACTAGATATTATTGTAAATATTTTACAGATTAAATAAACATGTATATGAACGTCAAAAAGCTAAATTCATGTCAAAGGACAAGTCGAAAATTCCATCTCAATAATAAACCACTTGAATACGCATAAAAATACGTGTAACAAATCACATTTCATTTAAAAAGAAAGAAATATAAAATAAACTAAAATTGGAAGAATAGCAATTAGAGAAAAGTTTTGTGTTTACAATTTATATTCGGTATAGGTTAACATACTGAACAATGGAACATTAAATTTACCAAACCCATGAGATAAATTGTTGACAACAAATATGGTTTTCAAATACGGCCGCTCAAATCGATAAGTAATTAAAACTTTAAGAATCGTAGTGAAGTGCTTGCTTACAAGTATAATATATATAATATAAAATGATACAGGTTAACATTTGCTTTATTTTAAATAATTGATTATTGATATGGAAATAGTGTGTGGAAACGAAGGCTGCATCATTAACAACATCTGCACATGCGATACAATATGGCAAACGTGCAGGTAACAAGCCATTGAGATGCAGATCGCTGCGCGTGCGCTGGCAACTGCTCTCTGCTCCTCTAACCTTACACTTAATTGTGTGCTTTTTACACGTTAACTTGTTTACATGCAAACATTTTTCAAATATGTTGGAATTATTGATAAATTAAACATCTGAAGTTTGAAAAAATCCCAACGAAGAAAACCTCGCGGTTTAGACGCAGCACTTCCTACTCGTAGATTTAAGATCAATATGAGAGAAAATAGGTATAGGCTAAGTTTCTTTGCTTTTTACGAATTTTTAAAATATTTTAATTCCATTTACATTTTACTATGAATGTGTTGCTGTTCCTTATATATCGTGGTCTTTATAAATATATATATTTATATTATATATATATATATATTTATATTATATTATTATATATTTATTTTATTTATATATATTATATATTTATATTATATATATATATTTATATTATATTATTATATATTTATATTATTATTTTTATCTATATTTATATTTCCATAAGACATTTATAATGAAATGACGATGATTGATACCTTTACTTGGTTTGAATAATCCGAAGATAATCAGAGAAACTGGACCATCATGACCAGTGAATTTATAAAACAGTATTGTCATTTCGCTGTAAGGTACTGCTTTCTAACGTATCTAAATAAACAAACTTTGGAGGAGCTGTATGTGAAAATATACAAGAGCTTACATTTGCCCACTCTGCTCACAAGAACTATGTAAGTAGGTACTTGTTCCGTTCTAGGATCTAAACCAGTGATTCTCAACCACTGTGCCGCGGCACTTTTGTGTGCCGCCAAATTTCAAAAGTGTGCCGCCAAATTTTGCAAATATATAATAATGTTAATATTATTAAATTATATCATTTAAAAAGAAAATATTTTTTACATGAATATATATTTAAATCCACGAAAAAATAAATTATTTTATTATTTGCTTTGCAACGCGTTTTTTCTTAGTGCCAAATTATGATAAAGCGGCGTGCATAGCAATAGGAATATGTCTCATGTCGGCGCACACTTGCCACTTCTGCGTACAAAACGTGTTGTTTTAGTGATAGCATTGTCATTTTTACGACCAAATATAAATGAAATTATCAAAAAACATCAAGCTCAAATTTCGCATTAAAAATATTTTTATTATTAGCTTGTAATTAATTCCGTAATAAACGTTTAGTTATTATTGTAGTATATATTAGTTTATTTCGTATATTTAAAATTTTTGTCATAAACTATTTATGCATTGTGTTCTTTGTGTGCCGCCAAATTTTGAAATTGTTAAATATGTGCCGCAACAAAAAAAAGGTTGAGAATGACTGATCTAAACCAATCACACACTAATGTCCTAATTATACATTTTCGTTACTATGCAACTAAAATTTTGTGTAATATGCCAAATATTATATGAGTAACAATTGCAGTATATCTTTGGTTGGCATTCATACATAAATGCATATTAGAATTTCTAAAAATATTTTAATCTCTTTTGTTTTAACATATACACCAATCATGAACAACCAAGATGTGCAACAGGACGCACTGAACGCACCGCTTACATAAAATTAAAAAAACTTCTTCCTGTATTTATATTGAAGTCAAGGCCAAGTGCGATCTAGGCCCACTATCTCAAAGAAGTTAAGAGCTAATTAAAACCATGCGATAGTTTAATTTCATAACCTCATTGCTGTAACAATAGCCAACCATCTAGATATTCTTAATTACTTGTTAAATAATAGTTTGTAACGCTAATTACAATATTCACAATTAACCAAAGAAAGAAATATGAGCTGATTGATATAAGGTAACGTTTATACTATCCAATTCACAAATATAGAACCTGAAGAATTTAATATATTAAGAATATTTAATATATTAATATGTTAAGAAAATAGTTAATATTGAACATAATTATGAGTTAATAAAGGATAATACAATTTATATCTCTTTTAAAGGAGTACTTATATGATATCTAGATTTGACCGTAGAAAGGTAAACAGGTCGTAAGCGGCGTGTCGGTATTTTTTATAACACGTTGACTTCGAGACGATGATAAAATAAAAATTTGCCTTTCAAACAGATGAAGATGGATTGCGCTGTAAAAGTAACATTAATTGCTTGGGTTACAATATCTACCGTTAGTCTTACGTCTTTATTTGCGAAAAATGGAACAAATTGACATAAGCTATTTTTTAAATATAAATAGTGCCAATGTGATAACAATAAGCGACATAAATTCACGTAAAGCCGCTAAAGTAAGAACTGTTCAATATTTGTTATATTGTCAACAGTGAGTTGTAAACCGGGCTTTATCACCTATTAAACGTGATGTTTGATCTATATCCATTTAATTCATTCGGAAAATGGTTTCGTGATTACAGAATTTTGTGATTGTTTTTAAAAATATAGAAACTTCTTATTTATGTACGATTACAGTTTTTTATATATTTAAGTAATTACTAATTATATATACACATCGTTCAATGTGAGTTATTTGTAATGATATAACCCATAATAAATTATCCCGCTGCTAGATACTTTTTCGCCAGACAATGTTTAAAACTGGTTCTAGCATATTTTGACATTGATTCGTATATTTAAAATTTCGATATCAATTTATTGAATATTATGATTTGGGTTGTGATTTCAATTTGTATTTTAAGCTAAAACCAGTAACTAATCAATGTCATCAACTTCAGTCACGCGCTGGATGTGTTGTGTTTATTTTAATAATAAAAGATTCAGAAAATAAAGTTAATTTCTGAAACACGAATGTAGCGATATATATATTTCAAATGTAGGTATTTTATTTTATGACTCACTATTTCTACTGTTTTAATTTTTGGGGTGGTGCACTTGGCCCGTTTCAAACCTTTTTTGTAATGTTTATTATACTAAACATTTTCTAATTAGTATAGATTACTGGTATCATTAAATTTCTATTAAATTGTTACAGTTTCAATATGTTAAAGAGCGAATTAAAACAAACGAATGGATGCTTATAACTGGCGTGTTATTAAATTATTACCCTATTACCCTCAATATACTTAACAACTTTCCTCTTAAAACTGTATAAGCTTAGGGAAAAAAATACAAATCTATACAATCACAAATTGTATATGTGCAAAACAAAAAAATATACTTTTACTGAACTAAAAATTAATATGGAATATTTAGGCTTAAATATGTATATTATACAAATGGAATAAAAATCAATAAAAATGTATGCAATAATATTTCAGAATGTTTTATGTAAAATACGGCTTGTCCATTTTGGTCACACAGGCTTCAAGGTGAAATTTGGATTAGGCGATATTAAAGGTAGTTATTACATGTAATATTTATCTTTAAGTCCAGAATATATAACTTCTGGTTTAATGTCACTTTTCGTTTTTCGCAGGCTGTGTAGTTTCTATTTCCCTTACTGCCATTTGCTCATCGCTTGGTTCCCCATCCATTCTTGTCCATCTGAAAGTCGTACCCGGTAAGGGACTGGGTTTCGCGACCGATCACCGTAGCCGGCGCCCATTTATCGGCGCACAGCCTAGCTAGCTAAGTAGCATAATTTCAGACGGTGACACAAGTGTAGTTGCATAATCGCGGTTCCGATGTTGAAATATTTTTTTAAACTGGTGATGTCGATGACCGCGCCCTCGTGTTTTGCCTTTTTTCATTGCTCTTTTCACCGATTTCACGGCGTTCTCTGCGGTCCCGTTGTCCGCAAGTTGGTAAGAGTTCGTGATAGTGCGTGTGATATATTTTTTACACATAAAATCAACAAATTCACTCAAAGAATATTGTGGATTAACTACTTGAATCGGTACACCGAATCGAGCAAATAATTCTCGTAGTTTCAGAAGGGTGGCACTCGCTGTCATAGTACTCATCTTCTGTACTTTCTATGAGCATCCACGGTCACCAGGTAATGTTTACCTTGAAATTTAGCAAAGCGAATGTGGATCCGTTGCCAAGGGCGCGCGGGGAATACTTACATGTAGCGTAGCTCGTGACGATGCGTCGCGTTATTAGCTGCATGCGGAACTATCCCGACATAATTTCTTTAACTCAGAATCAATGTGAGGCCAATAGACAAAACTCCTTGCGATATTTTTCGTTTTGACCACTCCCAAAGGTTCAGGTATAATCACTTTATGTTTGTATAACAGGCAACTATCATCTAATGAGATGGAGTTTTTTCGTTTAAAAGAGGGAGTGTCACTCTGGAACGTCTCACCCTGGACGGCCAATCGTTAATTTTAATTCTATGCTTCCGTGTGAAGAAGGCCACATCTTTTGCACTTACAGGAAATTATTTTTCAACATAATATATGACACCGAAACCACATTTAAATCGCGATTCTGTTCATGAGGCAGTGGTGGTCGCAATAATGCGTCTACGTTACCATTAACGACGATTTGAAGAATTCAATTTTAAAATCGTAGACGGTCAACCTTGTGGCGTACCTCTGCAGCTGATTAACCACGGTCTGAGGTAATCTCAGTTTTATAACATAATTAAATATGGAAATAGTCTCCTTATCGAGTTGACTATAGGCACGCTCGACCACATTCAGCGTGCGAGACGCGAAACAAATAGGACGCTTGGAACCGTCCGGATACCGATGAGATAAGACGCTGCCAACGCCATATGAACTGCTATCGACAGATATCTGCAGTGGCAACCGGTAGTATTCACGAGCATTAAAAGATCTCAAGTTGCTAATATTACTTGGAGCGGTTGTGTTCACCATAGGATTCACTTTATCTAGATCCGGATATAGCCCATGCTTGTCGATTATAAAACCTACTTACATACATTATTATACTGTATTGCATGAAAGTATATCTTCCAAGTTGAATACTCCTACCCACCTCACGTAAGCACTCAAAGCGTTCTAAGTTCTACGATAAACATATTAGGGTTGTAACTTGCACCTGTCCACGTGTACGTATTGTACGGCGTATCTAAGAATTGTTTTTAATCATTATGTAATAAATGCTATTAATATAGTATAGGCAAGGTAATTGGCAAGGCAGAACAGATTAAGGAATGTAAACTAAGCTATTTTGCTTTAAGCTATTTTGGGAATCACGAAAATCCCGAGATTAGCCAAAAGTTAGTGACAATTTATTTGTGATATGCACATAATTTGAAAAATTATAAGTGCGTGCAGGATTCGAAACCACTAAGTTACCACCGGAAACGCCGACCTCTAAATCCATCAAGTTTGGACTGATTAGATTCGTCTTAGCTGAGCAATGGTTTGTTCCATGATAACTGGAAAGATGTTGCAAGAGTGAAATCTTATAGGAAATAGAGAAGATATGTGCTCAGTCTGGTGCTTGTCTGGCCATAAGTTCTACTAAAAATTAAAATGTGCTATTTTTTTTACGAAATAATGTAATCTTAACAACAGTTATACACACATCAAAAAAAGTTTGCAATCACTAGGAAAAACAGATATATTTTTTATAATTGTAAGTTTAACAAGAAAAAATCTTTATAGAATATGTTTTTAACTAAAAATACAGTTAATGAAATTAGAAAAAAAACCCTTTAATAATTTTTTGGTAATAAACATTAGCTTAATCAAATCTAATGCGAATGTGAAGAAAATTTGATTGAAAGAAAAAGAAGATTACACAAAAAATATACTATATTTATTTGAAATGGTTTTTATTTAGTATAATATCACTCCTCCTCTGGCTCGAAGACATGCGGAAATCCTTCTGGGCATGCTGAGGATCAAGTTATCCAGCATTTCTTGCGGCAACCTGTCCCATTCAACAATTCCATCAATAGCGACTGTTTTGTACATAACTGCAGTCATGTTGCCTTGATACTGGATCAAAGATGTTCTAGCTCCAATCATTATTCCGGCCCAAAAGGACACCGATTTTCCACCTTGCTGAACAGTTCCAGTGGCAGTTCTTTGCCTCTCAGAGTCTCCAGGTCTTCTCCAGACGCGAACACGTCGGTTGTCCGGATGAGTACTTATTCGTGATTCGTCAACAAAGAGGCAAATATGCCAAATGTTTTCATTTTCATCTTCTTCAATTTGGCGGAGTCTAGCCCGATGCAATCTGTGTCGCTGTCGTTACCGTGAGTTCAGAGGTGCTCGCCAGGACCTCCTCGCTCGTAAACCAACCTGGTGTAAGCAATTCCGAATCGTCTGAGTGCTAACTTCACGTCCAGTTGCAGCCTGCAACTCTGCCTTTATTTTGGTTGCGTTGATTGTTGAGTCACGGGCAGTCAAGAATTTGATATAGCGCTTCTGGGTAGCAGTCAGCACAGTTGAACGACCACTGCGAGGTCGGTCAGCTAAATTACCCATGTCGTGGTACCTCTGCAACGTGGTCACGACACAGGATTGGGATACGGAGACTCTGCGTGCTATTTCTCTCGTAGAATATCCTTCTTCTCTCAAAGTTATAATTCTTACTCGTAAACCTTCTGATAATCCTTTTGGCATTTATTTTCAAGCTAGATATCCTCCGAAAATTTCGAAAAAACCGCTTGAATCGACTTGTATCAGATTTCTGAATAATGCTCTACCACGCCTAAACCTTATTTTATATTGAAAAACAATTGAAATTTTAGAATCTTTCATGTTCAAATTATGTATTTTTAAATAGAGAACAAAAAAGAAAAATAAATCATGTTGTATTTTATCATGCTAAGAAATGGTTTCAATTTTTCGAACCGATCGCAAAATTTTTTTGATGTGTGTATGTTCCTACATATTTATTGAAGTCACGGTAACAAATAAAAAAAAAATTTGAAATGGCCACCTTTAGCTTTGATACTTTTTGCGCTCTGTTACCGTGGGAAATCTAGCCAGTGCTCGGCCCTAAAGATTTTCAAAAGACTCAATGAATGTTGCTTAGAGCAGGCCAAGTTCACTTAAACTGACCACTCTGATCATAATTTATAGTTCAAAGTTGTCAGATCACGGTTAGGTTATATGTGATCAGGTGCAGTCTTAGTGAAAAGTCCGTGCTACATTTTTAAAAATTGTATTGTCGACAGTATTCATATGTGAAGGTTTTTAGGGTAATGAGAGTACATTTTGTAAAGAAGATATTTCTGTGCCTTTTATCCGAGTATCGGGGCAACACATGATCTTTAACTGTGGGAATTGATTTAAAGCTTGGCTTGTATGTATATCGACGATAAGCATCATCTTGTTAATAAATACGCGACAGACTCCTATCGGGTCTTCATATCTCGCGACATATTTATTTTCTGTTTCCGTATCCTGGCTTTAATAGTTTTAACAACCTTTTTACTTCTACCAGGTTGCGACCGCCATATATCTATTGATAGTATAATATATGAACATTAGGCTAATACTGAGCTTCTGAAGTGTCTTAATAATTGCAGATGGCAATCGACGATCAATGCAATTCTGCTATCTTTACTGCCTTGTTCCATATTGCAATTTAATACAAAACTCAATGAAAATAAGTACGAGATGGTGGAATAAGAACGTAGTTTGTAACATAATAAATGGGCTCTGAATTTAAATTCAGAAAAAAATTAACAATCGAAAATTTTCAAGTTGTAACAATATTTATTATTTATGGCTAATATCCAAGTTTCCATTTAAAATGAAGTCACAAATTGCATTAATTTGTTATAGAATAAATTAATTATACCAATATCGCTTAAAAGGCTACAGTGGAGTATTTGTATGGTTACCTAGCCATTTATGCATAAGAGGTGATGAAATAGGTCACCGATTGTCAAAAGATGCGATGGAGTGTGCTGACACCTTTCCATATAAAAATTATCCTCAAGACAGCTTCCCTTGCTAAAGTTAATTTATATTATTCATGGGAAAAACACTGGGAGATGAGCTCTAAATGTAAAGGAAAATATTATCAAAGAATACAACCGATTATACCATGTAAAACTTAGTTTTACACATTGAAATTAACAAAAAAAGTCATTTCCATTATTATACTTATACGTTTCGAGTATACTTGTATAAATGGACACATTTAACGATTGGGCACCGTCAATAATTCGGCATGCATTTGCAAGAATTCAAGATTCAAGATTTTAATCACATTTCATTCGTTTGTCATTTACATGATAATTTCTTTTTCCTTAAAAACTCAATTGCACTTAAAGTACCTTCTCCAACCTCCGGATCTTGCCTGCTCTCCTCCCTTAATACGAATGTATATGTATAGAACCTTAGCCTTATGAATTATGAAAAACTTTATAAGATAAGACTTGTTTTATTCTGTTGTGTAATATAAAAATTGACTCAATTCATAAGTATTGTAATATATAATATTAATTGTAAAAGATAAAATCACCTATTCATTTTATATAGTATTTCTTAGCTAGTTATAACATTATATTAAATATTTATTCTTATTGTATGCCTTACTTTCGTGATGTTTCTTTTTCGTGTTTCCTCAAATTTATCCCAATATTTTTGTTTGATATACCTTGGTTACCCCTCCTTTATTTGTCTTTGGCTGAGCTTACCTACGCCAACGCCATATATGA